>JAATLQ010004469.1:0-27771 GCA_013421005.1 Heliconius erato x Heliconius himera | reverse complement strand
ACTCTTTTACTGTTTTTAATGCCTGATTGGCTTCCTGTTCCAATGCTCCTGGGGTGACGTTTGCGAACACGAGCACAACGTCGTCGGCAAACGCTTGGCAGTGCACTCCCTCCTCAGCCAATCGATGCAGTAGGGAGTCTAAAATGACGTTCCAAAAGGTCGGTCCAGCAATGGAACCCTGGACGCAGCCTTTGGTCGTATTTTTGGTCGAGACTCTCCTAGCGTAGTTGACCATGACCCTTCTGTTGTGTAGGTACGCATCGACTAGTTTGTAGAGGTTCTTAGGGCACTCCTTGGTGACGAGTTGTTTTCGGAGTGCCGGCCACCACTCTAGTGTTAAGACACTTCCACTTAGAGGCATTGTATGTAGAGTGGTGGAACTCAACGCCGCACTTTGCCTCGTTTCCAAATTAAAATTTGAAATATTTTATTTCCTCGAGTGGGAATCGAACCCATAAGCTTTCGAGTTTAGTGCCCTTGTGACCCTGCGCCAAATATCTCCACTGCGGCACGACGGAGCCAAATTTGTAAACTAATTAATCATAAAAGACAGACTTGAAGACAGTAGGTATGTTTAAACAAAGATAACATGGTTATGAAATTATTGTATAACAACTGTTATCGTTGTATACATTTTAATTTGTATAGTGACTGATATTATTCTATAAGAGAGATTTTACATTTTTTACTTTTAATTTGCTTTACAATTAACAAGAAAATATTTTTATAATATTAGTAATACGTGAGTATAATTCTTAGAATATGTTAAAGATAGAAATAAAAAAATAAAAAAGAGTTAGTTTAGGTAGTCTTTAAAGCTAGCGAAAAAAAATTATTAAATTAATCTAGTGTTACGACACTCCGTTATCTTTAAGATTCTTCCGTTCCCCCACTTTTCTGCCGAACTGTGGAAGCATTGTGTGTTGCGTGGCGAAACTCAACGCTGCGCTTTGCCTGGTTGCCAGAGTGAGGCTGCCACGGCCCTACGCCACGACTGGCTGCTCTTGACTAAAATTCTTGACTTTTTATTTACATTTTCCTACAGTATAAGATTAGAAACAAGAAATACACGAGGCAACTATACATGTATATTCTTACAAGAAATACACGAGGCAAATATACATGTATATTCTTACTTATTTACTATTCAGTTGTATTGCGAAGATCACTTACTTCTTTATAAATATTGATTTTTCACCACGAGGACCAAGCATGGAAGATATTTTATAAAATAATTATATCAAATTAGAATATATATTATAATTAAGTACTTGTTTACATATCTATATACTATGGGTCAATAATTCAGCTAAGGGTCAAGTGTCTACTTCTAAACAATAATAAATAAAAAATTAGAATGTAGGAAAATCGATAATTTGGAAATATATATAAAAATAATTGAATTAGAAGGAAACAAAATAGTTTTTGTCATTGATTTTGATTTTAGGATATTTCTTAGTTTTGATTATATAGTTGCCGAGTGAATAATGAGCGTATGTTCAGAAAATCTTAATTCAGAGCGGCCACGACTCCTTGGCCGAACTATAAGTATTAATTAAAATGTGATCATCACAAGCCAGCAAAGCGAGCAGAGATTGACAAGCTAGGCCTTATTATCCACCACTATTATCTGTTACTCATAAAAAAGATATCATTAAAATATAAATAAATTAAACATAAGTTATTTTTTTTAATTTAAAAAAAATGCCGGGTCGCAGAGGCACAAAGTGTGACTGTAAAATCGAGTGTGGGTTCGATCCCCACTCGAGGAGATGAAATATTTATTTAAATTTATATTTTCATTTCTTCGCTCTGGTGTCGAGGTTGAGCGCGGCGTTGAGTTCCGCCACTCAACACGCAATGCCTCCAGAATTCGGCAGAAAGTGGGGAACGGAGTGTCTTAACACTAGGTTCCCTCTGCCTATCCTGCTGCCGGTATACAGCGTAAAGCTGATTTAATTTTTTTAATATTATTATTGTATTATTTTCCTCGATCTCCATAGAGTACATCGTCATAAGATCGGGTCACTCCACCAGACCGTATTTTATCAGTACAGTACGCCTACGTCATTGTTTGTGTAGTGGACGCACATTACCTCAATGTTTAAACTGGCCATTTATTAATAAGGTCACTATGCTCAATGTTTTTAGATAACCTCCATTATTATCCTATGTTAATTAAGAATTTATTTAATTTTTATTAAATTTAAACAATATTTATTACATTATATTTTGAAGTTTTTTCTTGACTTTTTGACGCACGAAAAATGTGTGTGAACCTTGGAGACGAACGATACTGTGGGAATAATTGGTGAACCCTATACCACCTATATATTTCTTTATGAAAAAGACAAAGCAAAAGAGCTGGTGATCTGAAGTATGATATGATGATGATGATAAGAGGAGATAGACGCGCTATTTGACGCCCTTGTTCCAAATCAGAAACACTGCCTTAGGTAGCCCATTCTACAGTCTAATAAAACCAAGCGACAGCTCGGTGGAAGGTCCACCGTGTCCTTGCTTTGAGGGGCACCACAAGAGACCTATACCAGTGCACCAAATCTATAGCCTCGATGACTTGGAGAAAAATCGCCACGAACGCAGTATGTTAGGAGTTGGAGCAAAAAAAAATCACTAGTGTTAATATAAAGCGCGAAATCAGTTATTTATCAATCAATTTATACAAATGAAATGTGAAAAACAGTATTTTATTTATATAAAAATTTTGATAAACATCTTAGAGAAAATTCTAGAACAATTTCAAGCATTAAATTCATTGAATTCTACAATCGAAGCAACTAAGTAACAATACGTTATCGTATTAAATGTTTAAAATTATATATTCATATAATAAATCAGCTTCATTTCTTCATTATTAATATTAAATACATAATATAATTTACATGAGTACATTTACATTTAATACCATAATCAAATAAAGCAGACGTTACTATTATTTATGCATAGATTTAAAGGTGTTTTAGTAAATAATCGTATATAAATTGTAACATTAGAAGTAGCTTTAGATTGTATCATATCAAGCAGTATTTATTTGTCTTTTAAACAGTATTTTATTTTGTTATTTATTTATAACATTTTTTTTAATATAGTCATGGATTTAGGAATAGGGGAGGCCGAGTGGTCCGTGCCCACCCCTGACATTTAAGTAACAAATTCACCCTGAAAATTGAAAAAGAAACATTTCACTAACCAATCTGTTCAAAGTGAAAGTCCAGGCTCTCCTGTAAAATATCTCTAGAGATACCAAGCGTTTACTATATTGTTCTAGTCCATATCCAGGAGGAGTGCAGCTCCTCGCCATAGCACCGTATTGGGAAGGAGTGCAGCCTACTCTCGAAATCAATATCAATTCTATTTTGACAACAATCGTATCCCGATCTAATATTACGATAACTTACTTTTGATACTCTCAAATTAATGTTATATAATATTCTTTATTGCATTCATCATAAAAAAAGCAATTAACAGAAAAAAAGTTAGCCTCGAGATTTTGAGAGATTCCAGCAAATGTGATTCATATATAATATGATCGATATATATTTATATTATTGATATTCTTTCAAAGAAGATTTAAATGATATAATTGATTGGCTTTCTTGGATAGATTTGGGAAGATTGTTCCAAAGTAAGGGGGCGTATATGGAGAAAGATTTTTGGAGGAATTTAGGTGTTGCTGTTATAAACTAGTTTAAAATATTTTATGGCCAACTATCTTATTTAAGTGTATGATAAACGCATATTTTGATGTATCATATAATTTGTCATGCCTGTATATTTAGATTTTTATTGAACATTGGATTTTTCAAACCAGTTAAAGTGTTGTTTATTTTTGTCTGTTTTAAATTTATTATCAATAAACTATCGACATTTTTTATCGACACACAATACATACATAATTTATTGCAAAAAATATTGTACCTTTGAATTTGTATAATTATTTTGTATATTTATTTTTTTTTTTAGCATCACCATCATCATCATATTTTACTTCACTTTTTTTTCCTTTGTGCCAGATTTATCTATCCTATACAGCAGGGTCAGCTGAATGACTCTAATGTAACATTGACTTCTGTGTTTTCCATCCGAATTTGAGACATTACGTGAAGTGGCAGAACTCAACGTCGCAATTTGTTACCAAAGCGGAGAAGTGAAAATAATTCATTCTCCCGAGAATCCAACCCACAACCACTGTGTTACATACAGACCTGTACCACTGTGCTGCGTTACTATGGCCTAATAATATATTTAGTAATAATCTGTTTTATTAGTAACACAAGGTTATCTAAGACCAAACTAGGCAACAGCTGTACTGTAATGACTAAAATGCTGATAATAAAATAAATATAATATAAATATATATGTATACAGTCAATAATAAAAATTTTGTATATTGTGAGAATTGATTGCACGTCGTAACGTTAGTCTAAAAAATGTTCTTGATTTCTTTTTAAAAGTATGTTAAAGTTGATTTTTTTTTTATTTGGACGCAGCGGGATTTGAAGTCGCACCTTCAGGAAACTGGACTTGGACGCTTGGACAGAGTAAGGAAATCTTTTACCACAACGTGTGATGGGAAACTTTTTGTTAGTAAAATAATGGGGTGGGCACGGACCTATTCCTTCCTATTCTTTCGTGTCAATGGAGTGTCTTAACACTTGGTTCTCTCTGTCTAGCCCGTAATGCGCAGTATGGGAAATTTTTAAAGGAATTTTTCTAAAAAAAAAATACTACTTTATGATATGACATAATATCTATCTACGTTTTTTCTTTATCTTCTTAACTAACTTATTACTAACAAGGTAATAGAATGAAAAATAGTTTGACACACAGTTCACATATTATACCTAAATAAACAACAATAGCAGGTTCAAATCCTAATCACACAATTATATATTTATATATACTGTTAATATTTAACGAATTTCTTAGAGAAAGAGAAGAAGAGTTAGAGAAAACGCAATGTTGAATTTTAAGACATATCTCTCCGCGAGACATGAGTAAGACTAAACAAAAATAAACCAGAATTAGACCTTGATACAAAAACAAACAAAAGTGAATCCTTGGCTCAGTTTCCATACATTTATTATTAGGGTCTTTGTTCTCTTTATTGCAAATGTGTACGGTGTAACTACCAACTCGTGCGCACCGTAAATACGATTCGATAAGAGTGAATGAGGCCAGTGGTGGCGCAGTGGCACGAGGTGTGACTGTAAAACCGACTGGTTGTGGGTTCGTTCCCCACTCGAGGAAATGAAATATTTACTTAAATTTATATTTCCATTTCTTCGCTCTGGTCTCGAGGTTAAGCCCGGCGTTGAGTTCTGCCACTCAACACGCAATGCCTCCAGAATTCGGCAGAAAGTGGGGAACGGAGTGTCTTAACACTAAGTTCCCTCTGCCTACCCTGCTGCGTGCGGGATACAGCGTGAAGCTGATGTATAATGTGATGTATGTCTTTGTACTCTTTATTGTAAATGTGTACGGTGTAACTACCAACTAGTACGCACCGTAAATACGATAAGAGCGAGCCACGTGTCGTCGTCTTATTTTTAAACTATCCTGCAAGATAGTGACCTAGAATAAAGACATTGGAATGATAATGTATTTTATAAATAAAAGAATCACGCTTTTTCCCGCAGAGCGGGTTAAGCATAGTGAAGCTAGTGTTAGGACACTCCATTATGCATCCAGTCCAGTCATTCAGCATCACCAGTCCAATAACACTCATATTGACTTGTATTTGGACCTGGATTGTCTTTACTCTCTGCCATTTGTGGAATAAAGTGTGAAGTTGAAAAACTGTTGAAATGAAGTATTTTAATATGGAAATTAAGCGTAAAATTAAGCGTTAAATTTTGATGATACTAGAGGAATGTCACGTAAGAAGCCTAATAATTAGTTATTATATAGGGCCACAGAACCTATTATAGGTTGAAGAAACAAACAGATGGATGGAACTAACATATATTCAATAATTAATACACACATTACCCGCCTTTGCGTCGCGCAGTTGGGTAAAAATGTATAGATTTGAGTTATACTTGTGGATATAGTTAACTAACACTTATGTGTGGAAGATAATAGAAGTATTTAAGTTTTCATTAAAAATTAACAGAAAAATACTAATTTAAGACTACCGCAACTTACTATAGTATTTGAGGTCAGTCATGGCGCAGCGGCACGAGGTGCGACTGTAAAACCGACTGGTTGTGGGTTCGATCACCACTCGAGGAGATGAATTTTTTACTTAAATGTATATTTCCATTTATTCGCTCTGGTGTCGAGGTTAAGCGCGGCGTTGAGTTCTGCCACTCAACACGCAATGCCTCCAGAATTCGATAGAAAGTGGGTAACGGAGTGTCTTAACACTAGGTTCCCTCTGCCTACCCTGCTGTGTGCGGGATACAGCGTGACGCTGATTTAATTTAATTTTTAATTTTACTATAGTATTATTACGAACACATTCCACCATATATAATAAGGTGGAACGCTGCCCATTCGGAAATTAAAAATATCTATTTTTGTATATTAGTATTTTCGAAGACACGCCAACTACGCATATACCGTAGCCCATAGGTATTTTAAAAGATAAACGATATTGGATTTGTTTCAAAAAATTGCCAATATTTTGCTGAAATATTTATATGTCTGAGAGCAGAGACTGACTGTAAACGCGATGGTTGTAAGTTCGAGTCCTATTCGAAGAGAAAGAGAAGAGATTTGAGTAGTCTTTATTTCTCTTACTCTGGGAAGACAGACTAAGGGGATCCATCAATCGATTATTTTAACTTAATTGCAGTGTCACGCTGTATCCCACTCACAGCTAGGCAGAGGGAACCTGGGAAACTAGTTTCAAGACACTCCGTTCTCATCAATGCACTTACGTTCCCCACTTTCCGCCAAATTCCCAAGGCATTGCGTGTTGAGTGGCGAATTCGACTCGATTGGGAATCGAATCCACAAGCGTCACATTACAGTCACACACCCTTGTACCCCTGCGCCACGACGGCCTCAACGCGTATTAAACTAGCTATATTTACAGGATGTTTTAAATAAGGAACGTTTTTGTTTTAATATCAGTAACGGTAGTGTCTATAGAGCTATTAAACGATAATATTTAACATTTATCCCATTGTCAAAGAGACAATAAAGGCTTTATAACGAAGACGTCCTCCTCATTTAAATATGTATTATAATATTGTATAACTATTCTATAAATAATATATCGTTATTTTTATTGAAAGATGTGTAAGAAGAAACGAGTTATTTATTTATAATTTACTAATTTTGCCAGCGATTTTGCCCCCGTGGTCAAACTCCCATGATAGCTATGATCGCAGGTAGTGGATTCCATCAAATGGATTCACGTGATGATATTAGCCCAAATTAAAATCTTCCTCGATAAGTGTAAATATCCAGAACAAAATAATCTTTTAATCTAAGGCCCGTCGTGGCGCAGGGGCAAAAGCGGGCGACAGTAAAACACGACAGGTCGTGGGTTCAATTTAAGTTTCTGGTTCTGGTAACGAAGCAAAGCGCAGCGTACAGGTCCGCCTCTCACTCACAATTCCTCTGGAACCGAGTGTCTTAACAATAGGTTCCCACGTTTCCCCATATCTGTCCTGTTCTGTGTTCAGGATACAGCGTGTAGTTAAAAAAAAACGATCATCAGATCTAAAATAACTTACCGCCACTCTTTAATTATACTTCTTAACGACGACATTTAATTATTAAAGGCCATATATTTGTGTAATAATATATTAAAAAAAGTACATATTCTATTAGTATATTAATTTATTTAAATATGATGCAATCCATGTCATAATGTAATAACTAAACGTAAAATATATTATGTTAATTACATCATATTACGAATATTCATGGCAGATATATGACTGTATCTGTAGAATTACGTATCGATTTGTTTGTTTTATTGTTCGAAGGCTTGCTAGTATTTACAACGTACTTTTTTTTATCAGCTTCATGCATCCCGAACAGAGCAGGGTAAGTAGAGGAACCCTGGGAACCTAGTGTGAAAGACAATCATGCCCGAGCTGCCATAGCGTGTAAACAATACCTCGAAAAGCCACTCAAAAGTGACTACACTTTATCATGCTGAAGAAAAGAGATTCATAACGATTAATTATTGTTTCTTAAATCGAAAATCGGAAAATAGGAAAGAGAGTGATTTCACTATTTTAAAAAAAAACTAAACATAAATCAGCTGCACGCTGTATCCCGCACACAGCAGGGTAAGCAGAGGGAACCTAGTCTTAAGACCCACGGTTCCCCATTATCCGCGGAGTTCTGGAGACATTGTGTATTGAGTAGCGGAACTCAACGTCGCGCTTTATTCGACACGTCGTCGTAAAAAAACTAAATATAAAAATATAGATATTTCACATATAGATACAAAGAAATACAGACAGACCCACAAATCAACAATTGTCAGTCTTACCGTCAAACGACGCAGATATCAATTGCTTCCGGCGATTTTCGAATTGGCGCTGTAATGGTGTGAATGATGCAGGACCTGACAGCGCTATAGCTTTAAATTTGCACTGTTTTGGCTCAATGCTTAAGGTGTATACTATGAGTACTATAGGGAAGGTCACTGTATCGAATCTTGCAAGAAATAAGCTTTTGGTCTAAATTCCAGAATGTAAAATATGTTAATAGAACATTTTTTTATTGGCTTCACGCTGTATCCCGCATTTAGCAGGGTAAGCAGAGGGAGGCTAGTGTTAAGACAGTCCGATCCCTACTTTCCACCTTAAATTGAATTCTCGCGACATTGCGTGTTGAGTGGCGGAACTCACTAGAGAAAAATGAAAATGTTAAATAAATGTTAATGTCCTCGAGTGGGAATCGAACCTCCAATCTCGTGCCTCTGCGCCACGACATACTTAATATTTAAGTATTATATGAATTTATGTTAACAAAAAATCTAATATGTTTTAGTAATAAAATGTTAGTATTTTTGTTTGTTTGTCACTGTTTATACTTACAATTACTATGGGCACAAAGTGTGTCTAAACGCAGCTGGTTGTGGGTTCGACCGCCACTCGAGGAAATAAATATTTGTTTAAATTTATATTTCCATTTCTTCGCTCTTCATTTAACACGCAATGCCTCCAGAATTCTGCGAAAAGTGGGGACCCGAATGGGTTCCCTCTGCTTACCCTGCTGTGTGCAGGATACAGCGTGAAGCTAACCAGATTTTTTTAATACATATATTTGTTATAAATATAATATTTTCATACGGAATGCAGTATCAAAGATATTTATTTTTTATACAGCTATGTATACAGATGATGGGCCTCCCTCAGAGCGTCGACCATATAGGTTTCGAATCGCAATCAAGTAAACGTCTTATTTAATATTCATTTGAATCCCTACATACATTTATGGCTAGGAATTTTAAATATTAATTCTTTAAACGTAAATCTCATTACTATACGCGTACAACCAATCATAAGGTATGTAATTTTGAAGATCAAGATTTTTTTTATTAAATATTTCATTTCCTTGATTGGGAATCGAATCTGCACACGCTTGTGCTCCTGCGCCACGACTGGCTTCGACGTTGTTGCAATTTAACAAAAACATACTTAAATTGAAACTAAAGTTAACTTCACGCTCTATCCCTAGCGGGGTAGTCCGAGAGAACAGAGCGCCAAACGCTACGGTCTCTACATACCTCTTTCGCCTCTTCCACCGTCATTAACCTTTTCATACATGCCATCTTCATGCTTTTTACGTGACCTTCCTCCAGTATCTTTGATTTTGAAGAATTGTGTTTTTGAAGGTCAACCGAAGTCTCCCACTACCTCTCTTACTACTCACTTTTCCATCATAAATCTTTTTTGCCATTCTCTCATCACTCATTTATTTGACGTGCCCAAACCAGCTGAGCATGTCCTTCTACATTCTCATCGTGACGTTTCCGCAGCTAATGCTCTGTTAACCCTGTTACCGGCAGCAATACGCCTTTCCACATCCATCTCGTATCTTCATCTCTACTGAAAATACTTCCCAAATATACCATTTCATTCTTACTTAAATTGAAGTTTTTTTTATTTAAACTGTAAAAGCTTTGTTTAAGGTTCAAATCCCATTCAGGTAAATATTTGTAAATAACAAATATTCGCCTGTATTTTTTTTACTTTAACTAAACGAAATATATATAATATAATAAACCTATTGTAGTTTCTTCAATTGTAATATATCCGTTCACAACCTTGATAGTTCCCAAGTGGTAATACTCTGGTTTTTTTTTACAAAATGAGGGACTCGGGTAAAAATAGATGTCATTTTCCTGTTAGCAATTTTGTAAATAAATATAGAAGTGGGGATTTACAAAGCGACATTCAGTAAATATACATATTTGTGCCGTGATAAGGACTTAAGTCTCGTAAAATATCGACACCCACACTACGCTGTAAACAGAGTATCTAATCTATCGAGACTCGAGGAAAACGGTGAAATGTTTTGTTTACAAACATATCTTGAAAGTGTAGTGATAAAATGAAGATAAAGAAAAATTTAGACAAACAATCTAATATTTTTTTTATTATTATCAGCTTCACGCTGTATCCCGCACACAGCAGGGTAGGCAGAGGGAACCTAGTGTCTTAACAGACACTCCGTTCCCCACTATTACAGGATAGAACGAAGTGAGAGAAATGAAAGATGTAAACGCGACGGTTGTAGGGTTCAATTCCCACTCGGGTGAATAATTATTCTCATTTTCTCGCTCTGGCTTTGGCGGCGTTGAGTTCCGTAACTTATCATCCAATGCTTCGAAAATTACGTGGAAACGTAATGTCTTAAAAGTACAGCGTGAATCTACACAAGAAAGGAGAAATAATGCTTTAAAACGCAGTAAAGCTGTTTTGTTTTTATGATTCAGACTTGTGAAGATTGTTATAATAAAGAAAAAAATATTCTTTGTTGTATTTTTCAAAAGCTACTGTAAATTATACTAGCAATATAATACATACGTGTAACGACGTAACAAATAAGAAGAATTGATAATAAGGTTACTTAGGGTGACCTAATTAATTTTTTTAGCTTCAAGCTGTCTCCCGCAAACAGCAAGGTGTGCAGAGGGAACCTGAGAACCTAGTGTTAAGAGACTCCACTGCCATTAAGCACTTTCGTTCCTTACATCCCACCAAATTCTTAAGGCATTACGTGTTGAGTGGCGTAACTCAACGCCGCAATTTGCCTCTGTACCAGAGCGAAGACATGAAAATAATTAAATATTTCATTTCCTCAAGTCGAAATCGAACTCGCAACTGTCGCGTTTAAAATTGCACTCTCAATATAGCCTTAACAGTTTTTCAAGCGAATCTTCTGATTAATGAAAAGACAAAAGTTATTGAAGAATGAAATTCCGGCATAAAAAGTAAAACTTTTTATGCCGGAATACGAAATTTTCTATCACAGCCGGAAGTCACTACAGTCACCTGTTGTGTTATTGATGCTATTATTTCCGATTAATATGTTGAGCTTCTGGTTCAAGGTTCGAATCCCTAAACAAAATTAAGAGTTCAAGTTCAACAAAGTTAATAGCTTTAAGTTTTAATTGTAGGACATACGACATTATACGTACTCAAGGTAACTCTAGCCGTAGATTGAATGGGTTATATCAAAACGTTTAACGTGAAATATTATAAATTTTGTCGATAAATGAATAATTTACACAAAAAAAAATCCAATTCGAAGCAAAAGTTCTTGAGAAAAGCGCGTTGAACCAAACATTTTTTTCAGTTTTTTAATATTAATTATAGAATACGATACACGATGGTCGTGCGTTCAATACCAATTCCGTCTATAGATTTTCCATTTGAATTGATTTTAGCATAGAGTTCCGCCCAACATGCATTTTTTTCGAAATCAGATGGAACTAAGAAAACGGAGCGTTTCACCAAAGATATTCTCAATACTTCCCAAAATAAAAAAAAAAAGACCGAGATAATAAACTGACATTATCATAGCTATTGTAGACTAGATCGATGATAAGCGGACGTATAAATATTGACAAGTCTAAGTGGATTTCGAAACTCAAATATTTCACTTTTCAGTAAGTAGGTATATAGATAAAGTACAATAACCTTCTCTTATTTCAATACTAAATAATCTTGATTCAGCTTCACGCTGTATCCCGCACACAGCAGAGTAGGCAGAGGGAACCTAGTGTTAAGCCATTCCGTTTTTCCCACTTCCTGCCGAAATCTGGAGGCATTGCGTATTGAGAGTCAGAACTAAACGCCGCGCTTTGCCTCGAAACCAGAGCGAAGAAATGGAAATATAAATTTAAGTAAATATTTCATCTCCGGGAGTAGGGATCGAACCCACAACCAGTCGGTTTTTGTAGTCACACTGCCCCTGCACCGCGACTGACCTTCCTGTCGCTGTCACACATTTCTTCTGCGCCGACTGGCCTCATATAATAAAAAAATATATTCTATAACATAAATATACATAAAAAGAGCAATTCTCACCTCCTTATCTTCCACGAGAGTAGCGACACGGCCGGGCTGAAACAAAAACATTACATTATCACAAATGTAAACCGTGCATAAAATGAAAATGATGAGTCTTGTTTTGTCAGTATAATATTGACTAACATTTAGCATTTTTAAAGCTCTGAAGTGAATTTTAGTTTTTCTTTTGTAAATTAAGTTGTTTTAAAACTAAAAAAAAATGTAAAAAACAACACGTAAAAATAGTGGTATACAAAATTATTTGTTTTGTTTACAATTCTAACTTCTTACATATGATCGATCACAATAAGCACTTTTTCAATGTAAAAAATTTCTTGGATTTTATCTTTTGTTACTAAATTAAGTGGTAAACCATTGTTTTGCATATTTAATTATTTTTTTAACATTTTCAAATGTTATTTATAGTATAGTATAGTATAGTTATTTCATATTTAGGAAAGAAAAATACTTTTTTTTTTAAAACGTATTAGGAATTTAGCGTATTAAGTATTAACGTAGCAGATTTGAACCCGCACTTGGAAACGTATGGCTTAATGGTCAGAGCGCTTGGACTGTTTTCAAGATTTCATTAATAATAGAATAGAATCGAAACTGGTTGCGGAAGACATTACGTTGCGAACACTCCCTTATTAATCTTTTGATTCACGCTGTATTCAGCATATAGCAGAGTTAGTAGAGAGGTTCTGTTTTCTGGAACTTAAAATTTTAATCTATATTTTAAATATTTCTAAAATTTTGGATAAGGCCCATAGCCAAGCTATAGGTTGGTGCTGGCGTTTTTTAGTATTACTACTAATATATTAATATAATTATTATACTCACGTAATTTAACTGCGCAATATATTTACATAGTTATACCACGTGTTTTCAAATTTACATTCTAAAATTATATATTCGCATTTAAATAGCTCATAAAAACGCAAATAGAAGAACTAACACGCGACGATAACGTGTTTTACCAAAATAAACAAAGCCAAATCTCGCGCGCGTGACATAATATGATAATATCAATATCTATAGTAGATACTAGGTAGTTTATTATTAAGATAGCTATAGGCTATTTTGAGGCCAGTCGTGGCGCAGCGGCACGAACTGTGACTGTTAAATCGACTGATTGTGGGTTCGATCCCCACTCGAGGAGATGATATTTACTTAAATTTATATTTCCATTTCTTCGCTCTGGTGTCGAGGCTAAGTGCGGCGTTGAGTTCTGCCACTCAACACGCAATGCCTCCAGAATTCGGCAGAAAGTGGTGAACGGAGTGTCTTATGACACTAGGTTCCCTCTGCCTACGCTGCTGTGTGCGGGATACAGCGTGAAGCTGATAAAAACAATAATAATAACATATCAACAAAATAAGCTGATAAATTGTTTTTACTGTATTGCTTTTATCACAATAATTTAATAGTTCATCGCAAACGTATAGCTAATCTTGTAAACAATGATTTACATAAAATGTTCAGGAAAATCGTTAGTATGTGATATAAATATTTTTGTTTTCGTCAATGTTATTATGGTCGTATGTAAGACGTAACGTCTTATTTGAAGCGATAAGTGTGGGTTTGAATCTGATTTTAATTACGTCACATTTCAGTCACATCCTTGAGCCACTGGGTCACGAAGGCCTCGTAAATTTATTTTCTCGCAGCATAGATTTATTTTCAGCTTTAATTTTTTTTATATTCTCCGAAAAGAAAAGTAAAAAAATGCGCACGTTTATAACAAAAACATACGCAAGTAAAAATATTTTTCTTAGATAACAATGTTGTGACTACAATGAATGTTAATCGAAAATAAGTTTATAATAACAATATTTGATATTATCACAATATTTATTAATCTTAAATGTTTATAGTAAAATGAAGTATGGCTTTTACCTTTTTTAAGTGTGTCATTCCTAAGAAGGCACAGAGAATTTATTAAGAGTTTTTACCCAATGACAAAAGAAAAGATAATTATTTAAATAAATAAATAAATGTTAATTTTAAACTTTGACCTTTTCAAATTATATACTTGAACTGTAAGACAAATACTTCCTATACAAAAAGTACAGCAAATTATATCAAATTTTATTTAATTACTGCAAGATAAAATTAATTTATTGGTATATTATTTGAAAACAAATTATATTTTATAAATTTGATGTATTTATATCAGCCACAGAATCTGTAAAGCCAGAATTCAACACCGCATATTGACTTTTCGTTCGAAACAGAGAACATGAAAATAAGTTACTTACCCAAGTGGTGTTTGAACCTACAACTATCACCTTTATAATCAGAATCTATTTAGTTATATAGAAATTGTGAGAGCACTCAAGAGCTACAGCACAAATATACATAATATAATATAAATAATGCATTTTTTATCATTTAATGCATGTATATATTAATGTCAACAATATTTCTATTTACTTTGAAATACAGTGATATTGACTTTGCTTAATGCTATAAAAGTCTTTTATTTTATTTCATATGAAGTGTTGATCTAAATTATTATCAAGTGTTGCTATCATAATCTGTGTGATAGTAATGTTTTTTTATTTACATTGTATCCTGTGTATGTAAGGGTAAACAGAGGGAATGTAGTGTGAAGGCACTTCTCTTTTTCCTCTTCCCCACGGATTGCCTATTCCTTATTAAAAGGTGGAACTTAATGCTGTGATAGAGAGAAAATGAAAGTAATACATCCTCCGAAGGGTTGATATTTTTTTTCTTTTTCTATAACATCATATTTAGCCTATGTATATCACAGTAGACAGACAACCAAGTTTTGAAATCTAGATTAGATGATGGAGCTCAGTGACACTTTTTTTCATCAGATACGTATTATGTGTAAAGCCAGGCACTGTTCCATTGTACTAAAATATGGACTGTATACATATATTCATAACCACTGCTTTGCCTTTACTTCTAGTATAATAAAAAAAAAAATTTTCTAATAAATGTGTAGTTAGGTAATAATTATTTATTTATATATTTACAAAGAATATATAGAAGTTGTTAAAGCATGTAGTATTTTAATATTTTTACTTAAATATTAAACATACAACATTCTCTTAAAATATTTATGGAAATAAACAAAATAATTTAAAAATGATTGCAGCTGTCATATACGTCAATATAAATTATGCCATCAGTTGACCTTGTTTTGAAAATATACGCGTCACATAAATTTATTTACAAATAAACACTTGCATATTAAAATACACACATTACAATATATTTTCAATTTCTTTTTCATTATTTTCAATATATATTTCAAAAATATTAAGAAAAGAAAATACAAAAATTAAAAACCGTAACATCAAGTCCCGCAATGTGAAAGGCCGCTCATTTGTTGCATCAGACGAAATATTTTCACATGTTTCGTGACGATAGCGAGAAAATTCACAGAAATTTTAAATATTAAATGAATATTTATATGTACATAAAAACCGTGCAGCGATAAATATACAATAGGTTAAAATTAATATTTCAATGTTTAATTAATAAATATAGTTAATTTCAGTTACTATTAAAATTACCTTGGATTCAGTTCCTCGATGTATAGTATTTCCTTGCCAGAATCTCCTTGAAAATCCTTTGATATATCCAGTAATTGACTGCTGATATTCAAAGCCTGGATTCCAACAAAGCGATCCATAACCGAAAACCCAGAAAGGTTCTTCCCTTGTTCCCTCATCTAGCTTTTGTTCTACAGCAGAACACATTTTCGTCTTGAAATTATCTTTAACGTCTCCTTTATTTTCCATTTTATTTTAAATTTAATATACAATATAAGTTACGAAAAAATCTACTTTCCCGAATAAAAACCTCGAAGAGATTCTGAATGTGGATAAGTGAAAGCTATGAAAGAATGCCGCGAGGATAGGATATTATCACAGTTTTAAAAATACACTTAATATTTATTCTACTTGTGTTTCATTGTGGGTATTTGTAATATACGTGTCTAAACATAAATAATCACTATAAATGCAAATCGTCTTTTACATAACCTTCCATCGCGGTGTACGTTTGTCAACTGATTTATTTTGCCCGCTTATTTCATTCAACTGCCAAATGTCAATGCCGTTTCCGCGAGACAGAACAAGATGTGATTTCTATACGATTCGTTTTACGGAATCTTGTTAGTTCAATGTTTTTAGTTAATAGTTAAATTTAAATGGAAATATTTCTAAATTAAATGCAATAATTGTTAAGATTCATTAATAAATTTATAAATAAAGAAATTTAAATCGTATTCTTTTATTCCTTCTTTGTAGTTCAACTGATTACACTGACCAAACTGAAATATATTTTTTGTATAAACTGCCATCTGTTTTTCTTTATGCTTTGTCCCAAATATAAGATTTATAGGTTAAAGTTGACTGGACGAGTCGTATGTTAATTACGGGGAACGAACTATTCGTTCCCCCAAAGGCTGATTAAACCCACACCTATTGCCTATGCAGTCAAAACTTCACGCTTTTTCTCACATGGCAGGGTAACCTAGGGCAGAGGGAACCTAGTGTTAAGACACTCCGTTTTCTACTTTCCGCCGAATTTTTCAGGATGAGGGAAAAAAACTAATAAGTAATTCTCACGCTTAGTCCCCTGTGCTATGACAACTCCTATGGGACTTAGAACTTTGCAGGCAGTAAGACATTTTTTTAATATTAATTGTTCTATTTGAGAGTATATAAATAAGAACACTTTTAATTTAGATAAATATTTAAAAGCATGTCACTCACTTTAGTAATAAGTAAATTCGTATGACCTCCCAAGAGTTAAGAGGTTCTTAGAAATTGACAGTGAAAGTGAAATGAAAATGTAAAACATTACTTACTAAAAATAAATTAAATTAAATTAGCTTCACGCTGTATCCCGCACACAGCAGAGTAGGCAGAGGGAACCTAGTGTTAAGACACTTCGTTCCCCACTTTCTGCCGAATTCTGCAGGCATTGCGTGTTGAGTGGCAGAACTCAACGCCGCGCTTAACCTCGTCACCAGAGCGAAGAAATGGAAATATAAATTTACATTACTTACTATTTTAATTAAATTTTAAAATGAATAAACCAAAGTCTTTTTAAAAACATCCATAGAAGCGTCCGAAACTTGACTAGCTTTGTTTGAATATATTAAACATTTTAATGTAAATAAAGTAAATTTCAAATAAAAATAAATAAAACTTCAGTTAAGTGTTGTCACTTATAATGGTCCATATAATTCATAAAGAATAAATCACAATGCATTAGTTTATTACACTTATTTAAACTATTTTACACAATAACACATAAGGAGTATTTAACGGTGAATATTTTTTTTTATTAAATATCATTTTGTTACATTGAAAATACGTACATTGAAACATTCACATTTAAAATTGAAAATACTGTTTTTTTTAATATTAAATATATTAATACAGACAACTGTTATAATAATATAATGCCTTATGTATATATAGAATAAAATTTAACAATATCTTTGATCACTCTGTAATAAATAAGTATTACACAAATATCTAATGTGCATAGAAGTTTATTTTTGTGCATATAATTAAATATTCTTTTATAGTAATATATTTGTATTTTCTGTCAATTTGGACTTATTTTACACATATCATGTACAAAATTTAATTTTTAAAAGATTTTTCATACTTATATTATGTAAAGAATAAAGAGCATTCAGCCCCAAATGAAATTTATCCAAATTTTAATTTATTTATATATTTTTATATGAAAAATACAATATACCTACATACAACAATTTAGTATAAGCTATTTAAATATTTTAGTAAAATACATATTGCCCTTATTCTTAACGGCACCAAAATTATCATTAAATTGTGATTCCACAGGTAACTAACAAAACATAAATTATGTTAATTGAGATTACTTTAAAATATCAATTTAAAATTCTTAATATTATTCTTATATTATCTACAATAATAATAATATTGTGATATTTGGCTCCATATTATTTTCCAATATTTGGAAATACTTTAATTATATATATGAAATGCATTTTACTTTAGCATGTGAAATCGGAGGAATGTGTTATTTTTTTATTTCCTCTCTGTGTTTATTTAAAAAATATACAGCGCGGCGTTGAGTTTAGCCATTTGACATGCAAGGTCACAAAAATTGGGAATCGGACTGTCTTAAAACTAGGTTTCCGCTGCCTATCCCGCTATATGCGAGATATAGCGTGAAGCTGTATAAATATAATTTTGAGCTTTTTTAAATGATAATTCTTTGAATTATAATTCAGGAAATTCCAATTTGAACTAAATAAAAGGCATTTCATATTACTTATAAAATAACAATAAAAATTGTGATGATTAAATCTATTTATTTACAATCAGACTTTTTACAATAAAAAAAATATTACAACTTTAACAAACACGAATACTTAAAAATTATGAATAAGGTATAATATTTATTTAATTTACTGCAAAAATTTAGACGCCGTCGTAGATATTGCGACCCATAGACAATTTTTATAGCTACAATTTTTTTTAATAATAAGAAATTATTTAAAATATTTATTATATTGCAATAATATATTAGTGGAATGAAGGTCGCGAATATTGCTTATTATCAGGGATATTACGGATGTAACGTCCGTAACGTTACGTTATCTGGATACGGAAGCGAAAATAAGTTCTACTTATATCGTTCTTGGTTGCGAATTCATAGAATTTTATGTTTTAAAAGACTGAATGTTATCGATATTTGTTATTTATTATTTTTTTAGTAACAAAAGTCCGTACTTATCACTATCTCGTAACAAACGAAATTACAAATCTGTCATAAATAATGACATTTATCATTTTAAATATAGGAATCAGTTACGGTGACGGAAAGTTTTGATTTTGAATATCCTATAATCTCAGCTAAGGTTACGGAGTTCCGTAACATCCCTGATTAATAGTGTATATTATTGATTATTATTATTTTTTTTTAATTTGTAATACTATGTTTCCTGAACACAGGGCAGGTACTGATAATGTGTTATAATTTAACATTGAATATTATATTTATATGACTAGTGATATGTTATGATAACTTTACATAGAGATTGGTAAAATTTCAAGTGTGAGAAATATTTAAGAGCGTTTAACTTTAAACGCAACGGTTGTGGGTTAAATTCCCAACTGGGGGAATAAAATAATCGCTCTGGTAACAAGACAATGCTCAAAGTTGAGTTCTACTACTCAACACGCAATGTCTCGCAAATATTGGCCATAAAATGAAATGGAGTGTCTTATCACTCCTTAGGTTCCTTCTGATACATTGTAAACCTATAAAAAAAACATTTAATGAGATTACTTTTATATTATCAAATGTGATGTTAGTTTAAAATCTAATATTAAATATATACAGAATGCACCATAAAGGGTATAATATAAATATAATATAATCACGAATTAAATTTTGTATAATATAATTTTCTAACCTAAGAAACTAAATACGCATAACGCAGTCAGGCTTTTTGGTAGGTCCCTTACGGGAAATAGGATTTACAAAATTGCTACGCTTATAATAAACCAACTTTACTGGCAAAAGTATTTTAGCTTTAACAATAGGCTGTATTATAATATTTTGTTTTGCACCTTACACAAAAATTATGGAGGTAGGTAAAATCGCTAATAAATAATATTGATCAGATAATTATGCTTAACATTGAATTTGTAATGTAATAGATTAAAACTTAAAAGATATTAATATCCACAGATAATATATTTTTAAGATCCACAGATAATTTATGCCGTTAGGCTGTTTGATGTCAAGCTTAAGTCTGTTTCAGTTGAAAGGGACTTAAGCGGAATGCTTGGATCATACATTCGATTCCGGTCCTTCTGTGTTGTGTTTGAATGAGGCGCGAATCCTCGCTAAGTATAGAGCGCAGATGTGGCCGTAGCATTTGTTATACCATTCTGGTGTTCTGCCCCTGAAATAGAAATTAGGAAGTTGTATTTATTAATATGAAATAGAAATAAAATAGAGGCCAGTCGTGGCGCAGCGGCACAAGATGTGACTGTAAAATCGACTGGTTGTGGGTTCGATCCCCACTCGAGGAGATGAAATATTTACTTAAATTTATATTTCCATTTCTTCGCTCTGGAGTCGAGGTTAAGCGCGGCGTTGAGTTCTGCCACTCAACCCGCAATGCTTCCAGAATTTGGCAGAAAGTGGGGAACGGAGTGTCTTAACACTAGGTTCCCTCTGCCTACCCTGCTGTGTGCGGGATACAGCGTGAAGCTGATTTTTTTTTTTTATATGAAATATATTAATATGAATAATGCAACGTTTACAGCAGAATAGATAATTTTTTGATCATTGCAATTTTAGGGCGGCCACTACTCGTCGGTTTTACTATACATTGTCAAGTACAAAGCACAGAAACACAATCTCGTGTGTATGTTCTTTTTACGAGAGCTTTATCGTTTTGGAACAGATGTGTTAGTAGTCTGTTTATGGAGTGCAGGTTCGAATTGGTTCTATACATAATATTTAGATATATTATGTATTATGTAGTGTAAATGTAGAGATTTCATATAGAGCATGGGGTAAATATTAATAGTACATAATCTGTTTTATTCGTAAGAAACGCACACATGGATTGCCGGCTGTATGGGCCAAGTACCGCGAAGCTAGTACTAGTAAGTATCTACGACACCAACTACCACCAGGTAAACCCTATAACACTCACATGGTGTCGACCCTGGCCAGATGCACGAGGCGGCTGCGGCCCTTGCCAGCGGGCTGGGCGAGGTACCGCGAAGCGAGCACGACGCCGCGGGCGCCCTCTCCCCCCGCGCCGCTCCCCGCGACTCCCCCCGTGCCGCCCCCCGCGCTGCCGACCGCGCCGCCGTGCGCCACCGACGTCTCCGCCACCGCGCACCAGCCGCCACCCGGCGACCCGCCTTGCTGCCACGATCTGGAAATTCAATTATTTATATGTTTTATTATACATTTTATATAAGACTAGCAGCCTACTCGCGACTTCGCCTGCATACCACCTTACATTTCATTCGCCTGCATACTTTTATTATGCTGCATTTGACAACACAATACCTTCAAACATGAACACTACGTGGCTGCATGATAGGACGTCATAGGCGGCAAGGGCGCTCCCCGCGGGACTCGAGTCTAGGTTTGCGGCCGTAACAGAGTGTCGAATTATTTTAATTTCACATTTTCTCGAAAAGTATTCGTACAAATTACATGCTATAAAAGCCAAAGATTATCTACATTAAATTTCCTTGGTGATAATATAATTTTCGCTAGTAGGTTTAAATATATAAGTGAAATAAAAATCGATGAAATATCACCTTACAATTTTCAAATATTTTTTTGGTAACCAAATGCCTTATTGTCACTTATTAATAAGAGATATATGGCGTCGCGGAGTTTATTTTAGATGTAATAAAATTTAATATGTTTGTCATACAACGTACTGACATATAATAAGCTATATAGCGCACGCGCTTGAAGCAATTCTATGGTGTTCCTTTTTATTGTTATTTCGTTATTTAAGGTTAACTAAAACTTATCGGAGGCAGACACTCACGGCCAGATGGTGCAAATCCTCATGCCAACCCCCCTCTCCCCCTCAAAGGCTGAGAGATGAAAAAGCAAGAAGAAATCCGTCCAATAGCATTCGCGTAAAACGGAACAAACATACATCGATCAGCACAAACTTTTCTATTTAGAATATTACTAAGATAAAATGGGATATAGATATCTAAAAAAAGAAATAACAATACACACCGTAAAACACAATAGTCCCTCGTCGCCAAATTGAAGCTGGATGCGGTAATGTATTGAAACACTTCAGCGTTAGGGCCGAGTTTCTCCGCAACGCGCCACTTTACTAACGAATCGTCCCAAATATGTCGTTCTCGGAGTATCCTGGAATAGTCACGGATATTATTTAAATATGTAAATTGTTGTAGGTTTAAATTCTACTTGGAAAATAATAATATTTATAAATAAAATCAGCTTCACGCTCTATCCCGCACACTGCAGGGTAGGCAGAGGGAACTTAGTGTAAAGACACACCGTTCCCCACTTTCCGCCAAACTCTGGAGGTATTGCGTGTTAAGTGGCAGAACTCAACGCCGCGCTTTGCCTCGACACTAGAACGAAGAAATGGAAATATAAATTTAAGTAAATATTCCATCACCTCGAGTGGGGATCGAACCCACAACCAGTCGGTTTTACCGTCACACTTTACCGACTGGCCGCCACGACTGGCCTCGATTATATTTATACTGTTTTAACTTCCCTGCATGATAAGACAAAGTCTGACATTGAGTTGTGTTACTCAATACACGATGGAGAACAAAAATGTCTTAATGGGAAACGGAGTGTCTTATCACTAGCTTCACCGGTTTATGCCTACCTCACTATGTGAAGGGTAAAGCGTGCAGCTAAAACAACAAATGAATATCAAACCTTTGCATAACCTCCTGTGGCGGTGCTTCTATATCAGTAGTGGCTCGCCACAGCCGCAGCGGGTGACCGTCGCCCACCTTCTTACAGCACAGCTCTACATGGGGGGCGGCGCCCGATACCGACATCCAACCTCGCGTTCTAAAATTTAGAAATTTATACTTTATTGTTTGTTATGTAAGGTTGGTTTTAAATTGTTGTTGAATTTGTTGGTTACCTCGTGTTCTGGCAATTATAAAATCAGACTTATTTATATGGAATAGACATAAGGTTGATTTTAGAGTTTTTTTGATATTGTTGTAGGGTTGACAGAAAAAAAATTTAAAATTAATAAAATTCATCTTAATATATTGTATATATTATGTAATTTTGTGTGTGTTTAAGAAATATTGTCAATTTTTCTTATTCTTTTCCTTGTACATCTTTTATTTTTTTTAATTGAGTATTATAGTAAATTATTAACAAATGATTAATAGTTATAGTTCTTTAAAAAAAAACTGTTATTTTTTCTAGAAATATGCAGTTAATTGAGTCAAAAAATTGAGTAGTGTATTTGTGTATATTATTTAATATAATATGTATATTTTTATAAATTATGTCTTTTTTATAGTGGTGTGAGTAATTTTTTAAATATTGTTTAATTTAATTTAATTTATTTATTTAATTTAAATTTTTAATATAAGCTACACAGCAAACAACATACATACAAAATTATTCTAAACATTCTTTATTAATAATTTATATTATTATTTATTTTTATTTAATTAATTTATTTTAATGTTTTTTAATACATTTCCATTCTAATGATATATTATTTCAAACAGCTAATTGATCATCTAAATTGCACCAATACGTCTACAATGGCGGTGAAGTGAAACCAGTTATGATCTGTCCTTTATTGTCATTTATTTATTAATACTATATTTATAATAATTAAAATAATAATCAAATATAATAATGAAAATTTTAAAAATATAATAATAAAAATGTAAAATTATTATAATAATTTTTAAAAATATAATAATTAAAAATTAATTGTTATATTTTAGATAAAAATCGACATTTCCAATATTAAATTAATAACATTAGGCATTAAGCTTAGTTAGGAAGTGCCTGATTTTAGATTAGGTAGTAATCAAGTAGGCTAGTTTTATTAAATTAGGTATTAATCAGTGATTTATCGTTCGATATTATTTCTTTCGTCAACTTCACGCTGCATCCCGCATATAGTGTAGGCAGTGGTAACCTAATGTTTAGACACTCCACCCTCCACTTTTCGCCGAAATTTTGAGGTATTGCGTTTTGGGTGGCGGAAATCAACGCCGCGTCGTATATAAAAATATTGTTTTACTCATAATATATGTTTTTATCAGACTGATTTGCTTTCGCTTGCCAAAAAATAATTTGCAATATCGATTTTTATACTATAATATAAAAAAAACATATAAAATAATTCAAAGATTTAAGAAGATATAAGACGTAGAAAAAGATACAACACAGTAAAGAACAGATTGTGAAGAAGATGAGAAAACGGTGATCCACTAACACCTATCTCACCTCTTTCCTGACCGCCCACAGACTCTAAAAAGGCATGAAAAAGTTAATTTCTATAAGAAATTTCTAAAAATAGACAGAAATTTGTATATGAAGGTAGATTCACCTATAGTTTATGTCTTTAAATAGAATAGAATAAAAAATATATATATAAAAAAGACTTACTTTTCTTTGGCTTCTTTTAGTAAAGCTTTGATGCAGGCTTGTTGAAAGCCTTTCCAGTCCTGATTGAAATCTGCCCCTAGCTCTTCGAGTGCAACCTGGTAATATTAATTTATTTATAAAATAATTGTAAAGTAGCACAAGTGTGTTAGTTAGTGTGTATAAACGCGACAGGTTGTGGGTTCGATCCCCACTCGAAGAAACGAATCTCTCGTGTCAAGCATAGTGCGGCGTTGAGTTCTGCCACTCAATGCGCAATGCCTCCAGAATTCCACGGAAAGTGGGTAGTCTTAACACTAGGTTCTCTCTGCTTACCCTGCAGTGTGTGGGATACAGCGTGAAGCTGATTTGATTTTTGTTAAGTTATAATAATAAATCCTTCTTATATTGTGCTTCTCGCGGTATCCCAAATTTAGATTTTTTTTCTTTGTTTATATTACGGCCGTTACGTCCCAGTGGAACAGTACTGATCGTAAATGCGGTTATTGTGGATTCAATCACAACACAAGCGAAGAGATTTCCCCACTCTCTTAAGAAAAAAATCTTGTCATTAATAAATAAATGTTATTCTGTAAATAATTGATTGAAAACGTTCCCTCTGAGTTTCTTGTGCCAAGTAACATTAACTTTAGCTAACCGATAGTAAATTATTTAACGTTTCAAAAATGAAACTTCTAACTCATTATTTTAAATATTTTTTTTGAATAAATCAACTTCCACCACTAAGCACACTATATCTAAAAAGTTCTACGGAAAACCAGAGAAAAATTAAGTGTTTAAAACACTACACGTTGCCTGTGCCTATCCTGCTTTGCGGGAAAAAACGTGAAAACGAGAGTTATGTAACACTCACCGGCACACTCTCTTCGAAATAATTAAACTTGCATCTGGCTAACATGTCTGCCGGCGCCAAGAATAGAGTGCGATGCTGCTGTATAAGCAGCAGGAGGCACGCGTGAGCCGCACGGGACTCGCTTATCTGACGCTGGTCTGCTACACTTTCTATAATCATCCTGGAAAATATATTGGATTTTTTTAATGGATTTGGTTCCCACTCAGGGTAGTAAAATATTTATCGGGGTAGTAAAATATTTATTATTTGCATTTTTTCGCTTTTGTAAAAATTAAGAAAAAGTTTTAATGGGGAACAGAGTGTCTTAACACTAGGTTCCCACGTTCCTTCTGCCTATTCTGTTACGTGTAGGATACAGCGGGAGCTTAAAAAAAATGGCTTTCTAAAGAATAATGTTGTAATGTATGAATGTATATTTGAATATTCTTTTTCTTGTAGTGCCTCCCCTACTAGTGAAGACTGGCAGTCAACCGTATATTTTGTCAGAACTAAATATTTATTTAAATTTTGATTTGAATATTAGATATCACCACCAAATCTTATATACCTATTAGAGTTCCCCTCTTTAGTACTGCCGGTGTGTGGCGGTGCGTGATGTAGCCTCAACAACGTGGGCGCGAAACATACTGCGAGGTTAGACGCCGTCATTTGATTGACAGCTGAATGTTCTGCTACCTGAAAGAAATGAAAATAATAAATTCATAAAAATCTAGTTGTAACGCGATGTTTCTCGATTGTACAAAGTGCGGTGTTGAGTTCCGCTCCCAACTATCAATTTCTCAAATTTAGACGAAAGCATTACTAAGTAGTTCACCACGTCCAAATTATACTGATTATGGTTTAAGTTTTCATATAATATGTTTCAAAGTTAAATATGAAATTTATTTAATTTTAGAAGTTTTATAATGCATATTACATTTTGTTAGGTATCTTTACATAATATTTATTATTTATAACTAAAATGAGGCCAGACGTGGCACAGGGGCACAAGAGTGCGACTGTAAACAAGACGGTTGTGGGTTCAGTTCCTATTCGGAGGAATGAAACATTAAATATTTTCATTCTCTCTAGCATTCGGTGGAAAGTGAGAAACGAAGGTGTCCTAATAGGAACGAAGTAACTTAACACTTGGTTCCCAGGTCACCTCTGCCTACTCTGTTATGTACTGGATACAGCGTTAAACTAAAAAAAATACTAAAATTTACCTAGGGTTCTCAATAATTATAATTTCGAAGCTTATTTAAAGCTTTATTAGTAGGTTTTTTGTTAAATTGTTGAAATGTTGTATAGATAGTCAAAAACCTTAGAAACCCTTTGATTATATGAGAATGATTTACATTAAGACTTGAAAATATATTGAAAATAAGTTTGATATAAGTATAGATTTTTCAATACAAACCTCAGCTAAGAATATTAATAACGACTGCAACGCTTCCAAATGCTCCTCAGGTAGAAGTAACAGAGCACATTGTACAGCATCCGGTCTTAATGGTTCAGGAACATCTGGAAAATTAAGTAAAATTTTAAATATTCTAAATCTAAAATCTAATAATAAGGCCAGTCGTGGCGCAGGGGCACAAGTGTGTGATTGTAAACGTGAATGGCTGTGAGTTCGATCCCAAGTCGGGGAAATGAAATATTTATTTAAATTTATATTCTTATTTCTTCGCTCTTATGTTGAGGCAAAGTACGACGTTGAGTTCAACCACTCAACATGCATTGCCTAGAAAACTTCGGCGGAAAGTTGGTAACGGAGTGTTTTAACACTAGGTTCTCTGTGCATACCCTGCTATATCTGGGATATGATATATAT
The DNA here is from genome assembly GCA_013421005.1 of Heliconius erato x Heliconius himera. Taxonomy (NCBI): domain Eukaryota; kingdom Metazoa; phylum Arthropoda; class Insecta; order Lepidoptera; family Nymphalidae; genus Heliconius; species Heliconius erato x Heliconius himera. The sequence continues at coordinate 413 of JAATLQ010004469.1, read as the reverse complement.
AAATTTTCTAAATCTAGAGTCTAGATGATGAATAAAATTACAAGAATATGTATATCAAAAGGTGGTGCACGTGTTTACCATTAAACAGAGTAAAATTATTGTTAAATATTTCAGAATAACATTGTTTTCACAAAAAATATTATAGAAATAATTATAAATCTAATTTATATATAAACTAGCGACCCGCTCGCGGCTTCGCCCGCTTTAACTACTGAATTATTCATATAATGTACCTATGTTTGCAAAGCACTTAAGATTACTAATGTGAAAATTATTGAAACCTTAATGCAACCCACATTTTCGTAGCTCCAATAAGGATGTTCCAATTGTTTAAAAAAACACACACCTGAACAAAGGACACAAACAACAGAAAACTTAAACGAAAGAAATTATAAACAACAGACTACCTACTA
>JAATLQ010004466.1:32816-47432 GCA_013421005.1 Heliconius erato x Heliconius himera | reverse complement strand
TTATATTGATCTCACAAATCAATCAACATCACGAATCACTATTCTAATACAATCTTAATATAAACAAGCGTAACAAGTACCTTCGGAAAGATCACACACAAACGTCCCGGAGGGTTCAACGATGACTGTAAAGCCACGGTCTGGTCGGAATCCACGGTGTAGGGCGGGGCGGGGCCCGTACTCTTTCTTCCTTTTATTATAACTAGTTCGCAGTTATAGTGGAGAGGAAGATAGGACGCACTCTTGGCTTATCTTCGGACGAGCTTCGAGTTATGACAATGTTATATTGTCGAGTCTACAGTTATCTAAATAACTGACACAAGAACAACTTCTGATGGCAAATATCTTATAAAGCGATACCTTCTAATGGCATAATATTAAATTCTTAACACTGTTTCCTCTGAATCTCTAAAAGACTTTGGGTTCTTCACGATCACAACTATAAAGAGTTCTAACCACTAAACACATCACGAGCCAAGGCATTATTTATTAAATAATATTTTAAAAGGTGTTTGAGATATCAGTTACAGTAGGCAGAGAAGCAGAGCTCTGTTCCCAAAGTACTTCCGTTCCCCAATTTCAACCAAATTTCGAGGCATTGTGTATTGGGTGGCGGAACCCAATGCCGTGTTTTACCTAATTACCAGAGCAAAAAAATCTCAAAGAATAGCAAAGAATTTTAGTAAACTAATCAATAAGCAATGTCTCTAATTCGGGAGGAAGTGAAAGATGGTGTGTGTGAGAAAAGCCTTAAGCAGGCGCAGTTAAAAAGTGACTGATCGTTCATATTTATTCGGGGTTCGAGTCCCGTCATTCGAATAATTACAAAAAAGACATATCTCTACTTTAGTAAAACAAAAAGAATGGGTAGAAAACGAAGTGAATTTTATAAGAGTGACCTCATAATATAGTCTCTTATTACAATTATTTCACCTTTCTCATTATGGTTTGTCATTACCCAACTAAACAATTAAAATATGTAATAAAAATATATATATTTTATATTATGTATATTATCAATTAGCAATCACTTTCCAAGGCACACGACTTTTTTCCATATTCACTTGTTTGTATGTAGAGCCCATCTCGGTCCATTTCTGGCGTCCCACAAGGTCATCTTGTTTCATCTGGTGATATTTCATATGAAAAAAAAATACACTCTTGCTATATTTTTTACGACATTGACATATATTTTTAAATTATATATCACTATGTCGTGGCTCAATGTGACTAATAGATAGGAAGACAGTTACAGGTTCAAGTTTAATTTTGGATTGATTTTTTTTAATTAAAAAAGTACAGTTAATTATGACGAAATGTGGCATTGGGTTTCGTTACTACATAAAATTGGTCGTTAAGTGAAGAGAACACAGTGTCTTATTTCTCCATTATCTGTTGGATAGACTCAATAGATAAGGTACCTATTTAAGAAGTTTTTAAAAAGTGATAAGAAAGGATAAAAGTGCTCATTTGATGTATGAATCACCAATACATTAAGTCCCATATCCTTGAACAATAATCAGTTTAAATAGGTATAAATTGACACAAATTGTGTTTGTATCTGCGTACGATTGAAATAAGTATTTTAAAGTATGACATTTATGATTGGGACAATTGGAAATTGACGATATTACTCTTTCAGGATGAACGGAATATGATTATTTATATACGTACGTATCGACCGTACGAAATATTTTATATTATATATTTTCATTGCTTCGCTCTGGTGTCGGGGTCAAAGCGCGGCGTTGAGTTTCGCCATTCAACACGCAATGCCCCTAGAATTTAGAGGAAAGTCGGGAAGGGAAATGTCTTACTCAATGAGAACGGAGTGCCTTAACTTTAGGTTCTAAGGTTCCCTCTGTCTACCTTATAGCTAATATACGCACATATATGTATATTCTTATAGAAAAACTAGCTTTTAGCTGCGGCATTAGCATGATATAATAACAACAAAGATATTTTTTTCATTCCAACAAGTAGTCACTGAGATAAATGCGTTCAATCTAAAAATTATTCAACTTAATATTATTTGTATGTATATATAGTATTGATATATTACCTAATAAGTTTATGTAAGAATTCTATGTAAAAAAAATGTATAATTCGGTTAAACAAATATTGATACTTGTCACGACCTCTCAAAGTGGTTCTATAATATTCTTCTTACTCGACATACTTATATTAAACTTTAATATCTATAAGAATCTTTAGCGATCAACAAACAAATTAAAATATAAAATATGTTAACTATTTAAAAGAAAGAAGAAAGTTTTACGTAGGAGGTCGTATTAGCGCACAGGCACAATCTTGTGACTGTAACGCCACGGTTATGGATTTGATTCGGGGGAATCACTCTGATCCAAGGTAAAAATGCTGCATTGAGTTCTGCCACTCACGCAATGCCTCGAATTCGGCGGAAGAAGTGAAAAAAATGGAGTGTTAAGACACTCCATTTTACACGCAGGGTAACCCTACCCCGCTATATGCGGGATATAGCGTGTAACTGAAAAAAAAATAAAAACTAGCATTCCATTTTTTCTGTGCCCATCGCGTTACATGGAGAAGTGCACGCGGCAGTGTCCGCTCCGGGATTTGCTGCCCATGTGTAGGCTAAACGGGCACAAAGGACTTCTTTTGCTGCCTTTACCTCATTTTTGTTTTAACCTATAACCTTTAAAGATCAGACCAGACCCACAAATAACTCAAAGTAAATGCACAAATAACTCAAAGTAAACTAAATGCGTAACAAAATAATTTCTATAGAAATCTATATAATAATAAAACTCTCAGTAACTAATAAACAACTTACAACCGAAAGCGTATGCATAGAACTCAATATTGAAATTTCAGTAGAGTGTAAAGCGCGGCGTTGAGTTCCGCCACTCAACACATAATGTCTCAATATATTTTTCGAAAATTAAGAAATGATGGTATACTACCAACAACTTGTCATGCTATGCGGGATAAGTCGAGAAGCTGAAAAAACGGCATTTTAAGGAGGCGTATCCCGAATTTCCCACGGAAACGGGGAAGGTGGTCTTTATAAAGTTTACGCAAACATATCTATTCTATTTAAGCCGTTCCGTTTAAGGTCTCTCAGTAGGTGTGTCTAAATTTAATTTGGAATAGCCAAATATTTCGTAACACTCCCACGGCTCAGTGCCGAAAATGGACAAGTAATCAATTATTTGGATACAGGTTCAAATGCTCCTTGAACTATTGAAACGTTGGATCGTGGATATTTCGTTTGTTGCAAAACTTTCTTGATTTGAATAATTTATATATTATTATACATATATTAGTAGTTAGTTAATAAATATTTATGAAGAATTTGTTTTTTAAGTTAACCTAATTTTCCTCCTTATGTTAGTTATACTAGAGATAGATGTTTGTAGTTGCAACCCGTGTGTGGTCATAGGACAGGCAGAAGGAACCTAGTAATCCCAAATTTCCGTCACTTTGCGTGTTAGGTAGCGGAACTTAACGCCGCGAACTGTTTTGTTACTAGAGCGAGGAAAATAATTCGTTTCCCCGAACAGGAATCGAACCCACAACTCTCGTGTGAACAGTAAGACGAGAGATGAGCCACGACAGCCTAAAAACGAATGCAATATATACAATAACGTAAAATGTAAGAGTACATTGGAATGCGTCGTACTTTCACTTGGATCTCGAGGCTGAAGACACGCGTGAGCAAATTACATTACTAAAACCATCTTTATAGTAGCCCAGTTAAGACGTTTTACTGCGGCACGGTCGCAGGTTCAGATTCTGTTTGGTTTTTTTGTAGTCTTATAAATAACAAATAACAAGTATTCAAACGGAAATGACGGAATTCTTATTGTTAAAATGTTTTAAAAATTTATATTTTTACTGAGAGGTCGTGGTGCGGCCGAACAGGCACTGATTTTAATTGTGACGATTGTCAGTTCAATTCCCGCTTCGAGAAATTTTAATTTTTTCGCTATATAAAGCTCGTCATTGAGCTCCGCCTTGCAATATCTTGAAAATTGATTGGTGCACAGGGGGGAAGGCAAGGCCAGGCCAGGCAAGGCCTTCTCCTCCCTTCTCTCCTCCTTTCTCTTCCCTTCGTCCTGCTATATGCGTAAAACTTCTCGTCTTTTTTCTTGTTATTTTTATTAATTAAATATTATATTACCGTTACCGATACGTACAATTTACAAAATAAACAAAGTGAAACTTACGTAAGAAACAATACTAAATGTTTACAAAATTCCTTTTGTATAATTCTAATACAGCAGTTCGCGTTTGCTGGTGACAGTAGACACACACACAGGTACCTCTGCTGTATGTGTGTGTGTCCGTGACATTTTAATGATTACAAGTCTATTTTAGTATTCGTACCAACTAATATATATATATCGATATTCTTTTGTTTTTGGTTAAATAGTTAAAGATCCTTGAAATAGTTCCAAATAATCGAGGTCAGTTTTAGTGAGAATTATGTAAAAAAGAAAAAGAGAAATATAATATTATTGTTATTATTCAGTTTCACGTTGTATTTCGCACGTCGCAAAGTAGACAGAGGGAACCTGGGAACCTAGTTATAAGACACTCCACAAATTAAAACACAAATTAAATATTTCATTCCCCGAGTGGAATTCGAACCCAGAACTATCGCGTTTGCAGTCGCACAATTGTGCCCCTGCGCCACGACTTGCCTCTTGGAGTACACATATTGTTTTATAGTAAATTGAATATAGTAAGTACAGCGAGTGAAAGGCAACTAACTAACTAATTCTTGTCAAAGTTCAAGCGAAAGCATCCAATGTATCGCTTGTAAGAAACTCCTTTTGGGACTTAAATTGTATGATTTTCACTTCCAACTATGTTTTGAGCTTTCTATTTTAAAATTTACGACGATTGTAGGGCAGAGAGCGGTGTTGAGTTCCGCCTCTCAATACGCAATATCTAGAAAATTAGAGAAGAGAACGGAGTGTCTTAACATTAAGTTCCCAGGTTTTCACTGTCTTAACGTTTTTTGTGCGAGATACAGAATGAAGCTGTTACCTGAGTACCTTTATGCAGAAAAAAAAGTCTTACTTATAAACAAAGTTTCACTAAAATCAGCCCAGACTTTATAAAATACATATAAAAAGCAGTTATTTCTAAAGGTCACGAATAAAAGAAAGAATATATTATACCCATATTATCTTAGAAAGGTGTGGCTAAATTGCTCAATAAAAAAGGGTTTTTGTCACCTTAAAATATATATTTATTATATTTTGCCACATATTCAGTACAGAATAAAGTATTTTCTCCGCTTTCTTTTCTTTATGCACTAAATTATAATTTATACAATTAAACAAAGGAGGCCAGTCGTGGCGCAGCGGCACGAAGTGTGACTGTAAAACCGACTGGTTGTGGGTTCGATCCCCACTCGAGGAGATGAAATATTTACTTAAATTTATATTTCCATTTCTTCGCTCTGGTGTCGAGGTTAAGAGCGGCGTTGAGTTCTGCCACTCAACACGCAATGCCTCCAGAAATCGGCAGAAAGTGGGGAACGGAGTGTCTTAACACTAGGTTCCCTCTGCCTACCCTGCTGTGTGCAGGATACAGCGTGAAGCTAATTTAATTTAATTTTTAATTTTTACAATTAAACAAAAAATACATACCTATAATAATATATATCTTATAACTACTTATTTTTGTAGTTCTTCTCAGTTGAATTGCTTTATGAGCTGGTAGTAGTTTTAAGTTCATTTAACGAATTAAAAAATGCTTTCGAAGTATACTTGAATAAAGAATATTTTGTGTTGTGACGCGTCGACACAGGACATGCGGGACGGCGTTCAACTACAACCGCGGCGGTTGTGAGTTCGATTTCCGCGCGGGTGAATGGATTAGTTTCAATTTTTCGCTTTCGTTATAAGAAAAAATGTGAATTCAGCCACTCCATACCGTCTCAATAAAGTCTTGAAAGTCCGGAAAGTAAGGAATATATAAATAGTGTGTCCATTGTACCTGTTTTTATTCATAAATATTCAATAAAAGCTTTTCGAATTCGTATCTATAATGTGGCACCGTTTTTATGTTATTCAAAAGTTTCATTTCTATTATTTCTGTTCTTTTATGCTCATTTAGGAGTTCCAATATTTATCAAATGCAACGCTTATAGTTTTTAAAATATAGAATTGGATTCGCTGATAGCGTTTTGATAAAGAACTAGACGTCACACGCAATGTGGCAGCGCAGGCGCAGATTGGGTTTTAAAAAATGTTTTTATTTTTTACTTTCACTCTGCAAAAATAGTATAGGGTAGGAATCTGGGAAAGTGTTGTTAAGGCACTCGGTTCTCATTAAGACACTTTCATTACTCAATTTCTGCCGAATTCTCAAGCGAACTGCGAGTTGTATGGTGGAACTCAACACCGTGCTTTACCTCGCTGCCAGAGCGAAATTGAAAGTCAAATAAAAGTCGATCATGATTTAAAAAAAATTGTACAGTACTTTAGTTTAGTTTAACTGTACTTTAGTTAATAAAAAATATAAGTGTATGTTTGTCTAAAAAAATTTCGAAAATTAAGTCATATCGAGATAATCCTTTTTAAAATGTAGTATAAATCACAATGTATAGTGTGTGGATGGTATAATTTATGTAAACTTGACATGAAAAAATCTAAAATAACACAAACAAAAAAGCTTGTTTACAAATCTAATTAACACACGTCACGATGCGATGCGAAGTAATTTATACAAAAACTAAATTGGTTTTCACAAAGTACCCATCATTTAAATCTCATTAACATCTAATTCTAACGTTACTTAGAACTTATTAGAAGTTAGAAATCCAACTTTCCTTACTTAGTATTTGCGAAGAAGACACTACGAGTACTTGGTATGCTAAGGATTAAATGTGCTCATCGCGTTGCTGGGTGGGGAGCTCAGGGTAGTGCCCGGGACTTCCCACCCAAGTTCTTCCCTGGGTCTTCCCACACATTTAAGGGGCCAAACGAGCTTGTTTTTAATTCATAAATTCCGAAGAAATTTAAATATATACAAATATCATAAATTTATACTGTCTCTGAGGCCGTCGTGGCGCAGTGGTTTTAGTATGGGACGCGACGATTATGCTTTTGATTCCTACTCGAGGAATAAATTATTCAACACACACTGTCTTGAATATTCGACAGTATGTGGACAACAGACTGTCTTTACACTAGGTTCCATCTGCCTAACCTGCTATATATGTACTTAACATAATATCATTAACATAATAATAGGGTTCCTTATTAGAACCCGCACAAGGTAATAATTAACAGAGCTATATTTTTACAACTAACACTAACATCGTTTCATACTTTACATCTTAGTGGACTAATTGATAAGATAAGATTGTTTCTAGTGTTCCCCTGAATGTTATGTTACAAAAAGTAGCTTCACGCTTTATCCTGCATATAGCAAAGAAGGCGAACAAAAAAGATAGAGTTAAAACACTCCGTTCTGATTTTCTGACCAATTTTTGCGAAAATTTCGCCACAATGTGCATGTGATTTGAACAATGAGAAGCATCTGCGCTACAGTGCTATATCTATAAACATATACGTATGTGACTAAATTGAAATACATTTAAATTCTACGAAACATTTATATGAACGAGGGCTACTTAAGCCCGCATCAACGTTCAAATTTTTCTATGAAATTTAAATATTTTTCGAAGTCCATATAGTAGCACCTAACTAAGATAGTCCATAATTATTATTTTGCAGCTTTATGCTTTATTCCCCCACTGCAGAGCAGGAAGAAACACTTGTTAACAGGCGAGTAAATGAAAAATAACTCTTTCTATGTGGAAATTCAACCTATAATCGTAGCGTTTATAGCTAGATACTGTGCCGCTGCGACATGACGGTTTCAGATCTTTATTTCGCTTCACGCTGTATCCTGCACACAGCAGAGTAGGGACTGGGAACCTGGGTACCAAGACTCGGCGGAAAGTAGGGCCTCACTGTGGTAGTGGAATTGGCAATAACAAATAACTTATTCTCCCGAGTGGAAAGCGACCCCACAACTGTTGTTTAAATTCGCACACTTGTGCCCCTGCGCCACGACGGTCTCAGTATAGATATAATATAATGTATAATATATATAGTTATAATAAGTTATTATAATAAAATTCCATAGTAACATAACAGTGTGTCTAAATACATTGTGAGAACTAAGTACAGGAATCCGAACCCGTTACTTTAACGGGAGCTGGAATGTAACATTAGCTTCTAAATCGCTAGAACCAACCAACTCACAGTGGCTCTGCATATTAGATTGTATTGAAAAGTAAAAAAGAAATAAAAGAAAATAAAAAAAATATAAGCAATTTAATTGTTTAATAGCTTCACGCTTTATCCCGCTTATAGCAGGATAGGCAAAGGTATTAGTATTAAGGCAATCCCATACATCGCCTAGCTTTTAACATATTGCGTGCTAAGCGTTGAACTCAACGCCAAGCGATGTCTTAATACTAGAGCAACGAAATGAAAATATTATTACTTTCGTATGCGACTCGAACCCACAACCGTCGTGTTTGCAGTCCAACGTTGTGACGCTGCGCCACGAAGGTGTTTTTATGAAGTCTCTATAATATATTAGCTAGACGTATATATTATTGACAACAGGTAAAAACTCTACAATTAATATGTTCAATATTAATTTTCAATACCTTTGTAACTTGTTTTGCACTAATCGACTGGTTGTGGGTTCGATCTCCACTCTAGGAAATGGAATATTTATTTATATTTATATTTTCAATTCTTCGCGCTGGTGACGAGGCAAAGCGCGGCGTTGAGTTCCGCCACTCAACACGCAATGCCTCCAGAACTTGGCGGAAAGTGGGGAACGGAGTATCTTAACACTAGGTTCCCTCTGCCTACTCTGCTGTGTGCGAGATACACCGTGAAACTGATTCAATTTTGATTTTTATACTTTTCTTCAAATAACTATTTTAACATTTTTTAAGTGCCACTTCTATATTTTATTCCATTCTATGCACCAGAACGCAGTAGGTTAATTCAAAGATTAACTTTACATAGAATGCCCGCATTTACATTTATGCGAATATTTAAACTCTAACCTCGATCTAGGAATCATGGGCCAATGAACTGGAGATATCTATGATATTTTATATATATAGTTATGTATGTATCTGACTGTGAATGCGACGGTTGTGGATTCGATTCCGCGTTTCGGGGAATGAGTTATTTTCATTTATTTGATCTGGTGAGAGGACAAAAAGCGGTGTTGAGTTAAGATTACTCAACACACAATGTCTTAAAAATTAGTCTATATTTGGTTTTATATTTTTTTTATAAACATACTCAACTTGTTAAAAGATGATTATTTTATTGCAGTTGCTTTTTTATTTGATATACTTCACATCTTAACAAAATACACAAAAAAAAATATTTTCGTCAAAACTATTCTGACATTAAATGTCCTGTCGCGTAACCTAACACCGACTTTTGTCTCGTTAGCCTTATAAATTTAATTTTAATAAAGAATATTCATATAATTAATTATTTATATATAAACGTGTCAACAACAGAATCATACAATAATTTTATTACAAAATTATTCATAAACAAACATCTATAACATATTATTATATGTTATAAACTTCCTTAATAAATGCTATTTTATATACGTATATAACATATCAAATTACAGCAACTGGTAAAACTATAAGAAAATTTTATTTATAAAATATTTTTTTACGATAATAATAACTATGGGGAAAAAATATTAATTTGTGGCTACAACTACATTTTTTTATCATTTGATAAAGAGTTTGAGGCCACCACCTGTGTATGGAAACGTGACAGGTTGTGGGTTCGATTCTTACTCTTAGAAATGAAATATTTAACTATATTTTCATTTCATCGTTCTAGTAACGAGACAAAGCGCGACTTTGAGTTCCACCACTCAAAACGCAATGCCTCCAGAATACATTCCCCCGAATGGGAACCGAATCCACAACCTGTCGCCTTTACAGTCGCACGCGCCACTACTGGCCTCAAAAGCTAGTTTAAACATAAATAATACTTTAAAACATAAAACCAATAAAACGTATCGCTATCTGTCTGTAGGTAGCGAAGGACAAGCATTGTTAAACTTGTTCGAAACCCGTTTTGAGAGTACAGTAAGTGGGTTGTTTACTTCATTAAATTAAATTCATTCATCTTGTATGGAGACGAAATGAAAGACGATATTTTTTGAGGCCAGTCTTGGCGCAGGGGCATAAAGTGTGACTGTAAAACCGACTTGTTGTGTGTTCGATCGCCACTCGAGGAGATGAAATATTTATTTAAATTTATATTTCCATTTCTTCGCTCTGGTGTCGAGACAAAGCGCGGCGTTGAGTTCTGTCACTCACTCACGCAATGCCTCCAGAATTCGGCAGAAAGTGCTGAATGCTGAAAGCTAAATAATTTTTATTTTATTTTGTATTCTTTTTCCGTTTTCTTAAGAATTTCAGGAAATTCTTTTTTAATGCAATAGTGATACACTCTCCATCCTTGGTAACGTAAGAGTTTTATATATTTTGATTTATCAGCGTTGATTTCCGCTGCAATCAACACGTAAATCCTCGCGGATAGTTTAAATGAGAGCTACAATTTATGGGTCCAGAATTCGGCGGAAACTGGGTAACGGAAGTATCTTAATGAGAATAAAGTTCCTCAACATTAGGTTCCCAAGTTTCCCCCAGCCTACCCTCCTATATGGAGACGGAAAGCAAAAAAAAAATGTATTACCCTGCCACTGTACAAGTTCTTAGACCTTGTATCAGCTTGCCCACTTAAGTACTCATTAACTTCGGTCATCGGCTTGTAAATAACACTTAGAACTGTATAATATGCATAATTTTATTTTAGCTGTTGCATTTTACCTCTGAGAAATATATTAGGATTGTTGTTTCTTTTATTATTTTTATTTTTTTATCTTTGTCTGTTGAATTGCGGGAAACAGCGCAGTGATTTGTTTTATTACCAGAGTGATAAAACGAACATATACTATCGAACCCACACTATTCGTGTTGACAATCAGACGCTTTCCCACTGCGCCACTGTAAACGTGACGGTTGTGGGTTCGATTTCCATTCGTAAAATGAATGAATGAAATATTTAATATTTTCGTGTCCTCCCTCTAGTAACATGCGCCCAAGGATTTGGCAAAAAGTGGGGAACGGAAGTGTCTTACTGTGGAACTAAGTGCCTTAATATCAGGTTCCCAGATTCTGCCTATCTTACATGCATCACAATGCCATCGATACAGTGTGAAACAAAAAAAATATCTTGTATAATCTAATCTAACATAAATAAACTGCTTAAACTTAAATGAAATATTCGTCTTGATCCTTAGAAAGTTTCTTTAAAGCTACATATTTATAGCTTTTCTATCTTTACACATAATTGATTCGTTTAGAGCGCTATTAAATCTATATATAGACAGATGTTCCGGTTTAATTACGTTTATATATTACTAGTATTAGATTTACGTATAAAATATTAAACAGTTTATTTCTAGCTTCATGCTCTATCCCGCACATGGCAGGGTAGGCAGAGGGAATCAGAGAACCTAGTGCTAAAAAACTCTGTTTCCTATAAACACTTTACACCGTTTATCACCATTCCGTGATGGACGACGGAACTCAACATCACGATTTATCTCATTACCATAGAGAGGTGCAATAAGCTAAAATAATTAAAACTAAATCAAATTAAATCAGCTTCCCGCTATATCTCACAGATATCTGCCTATATCTTCGTAGGCAGAGGGAACCTAGTGTTAAGACTCCGTTCCCCACGCGTGGCTTTAATCTAAAAGAGAATTAGAATACATAACTAAAATGATATTTCCTTGTAACGCGTCTCTCAACGTGATCCTAATAAGCCATCACCAAATCGCCTATTTGAACAAGAAAAATCTTGATACTTAGATAAATTAATATAAAAAACAATGTATTTATTTAGTAAATATCGTACATACTTGATGGTATCAATCATATTTTTTTATATACAATGATCTCATATATTTTCCCGTCGACGATGAACTTTGACTGAGGATATTTAAATTATAAAAAATATACGAGTATATCCAAATAACACGACGCGATAAGGCAAATAAGAGCGGTACTAAAACTGTTGAGTGTTTGTTTAAGTTACTTAAGTTAATTAATATTTATTACGTACAAAATCGGCCATAACTGAGCAGCTGCTGCTGTAAGCGTGGTGATTATTGGCAAACAATATCTCGAAAATTATCTAAGGGAACCTATTTAGGTTCCCTATACCTTTACCTACCCTGCTATATACAAGTTATAGGTTGAATTAGATGTGATCAAAGTTTGTAAATAGTCTTATCGCATATACAGACAGACGGTGTAAACAAAATTCCTTTACGTCATTGATGCACCAGATCAGCGATATAATTCAAATGAAAACAAATTAAACACAACATAAAGATCTTTTCAAAGTAAAGGTGTATTTACGACTAACGTTTGATATTTGTTTAGTCTACAGACTTTAAATTAGCTTTTTAAAGATATACTTGATAATAAAGCAGATCTGTACTTCTTCGCGGATAGAAAGGAGGAGGGAACTTAGTGTGAAGGCACCCCGCTTCCACCCAGCGCCTAATGGAAGTACGTTCATTAAAATAAATATTATTCGTTCATTAAATTTAATATTGAACATATCATAAAAAAGTATAGGTGTAGAATACAGAACCTCCTCCTTTTTCAAAAGCCAATTAAAAAACTTGACATTTATTATAGACATTTAACCGACGCTATCTATAAATTGCATAGTTTATAAAGTCACTTCTCATCCCGTAGGTCAGATGACGATGACACTTCATTAATACCTGCACTTGACCAATTAAGGTCAAGAGGAAGTTGGTTCAGCGCTCGTGTAGAAAATTGACTACTTTAAGGAATGCCGACTGCTAAGACGGTATCCTGATGTACTTACTTCCATTTAGCTTCTTAGAACCTGGTGTCAAAATTTGAAGCCTAAAATGACGTTGCCTTAAATGAGCTGTGGTAAACGGTGTTGGTGCTACATTTATATATTTTGTTATTCTGTTCTTTTATTTACATGTATGTGCACTGTTTATTTACCCCAATAAATTAAAAAAATGATGATTAATGCCTGAGAACCTAGTGTCAAGATTTGAAGCCAAAATTTCTAACATTGATTTGTATTACGCCAATGATTAACGCCGCGCTTTGTCAAAGCAAGGAAGTTGTTGAGACAATCAGGCATTATATCCTTGGACCATGATATCCCCTTTGATGTACTAATCAGCTTCACGCTGTATCCCGCACACAGCAGAGTAGGCAGAGGCAACTTAGTGTCAAGACACTCCGTTCCCCACTTTCTGACGAATTCAGGAGGCATTGCGTGTTGAGTGGCAGAACTCGACGCCGCGCTTAACCTCGACACCAGAGCGAAGAAAATGGAAATATAAATTTAAGTAACTATTTCATTTCCTCGAGTGGGGATTGAACCCACAACCAGTCGGTTATACAGTCACACCTCGTGCCGCTGCGCCACGACTGGCCTTATTTGATGTACTACCTACTTGTATAATTGGCATGAAACAAAGCAAACACATATCTTTAGATATTATCAGTAAATTTTGATATTTATTTTGTTAGCTTTATACTGTATCGTGCTTATCCCGCGTTCTAGTGAATACATTATCAGAAAGTTATAAAAAAAATCGTATATTTTTATATTAGTATATCAATAAAAATTAAATCCTTACAAAAAGTCCACTCAAATTTTTTGTTATTACCTTTTCAACAGAAGAGACAAATTAAAAGGCCGACTTACGATATCAACAATAACAAAACAATTTAAAAACATCATTATGTCATTAAGTTTTGTTTTTTTTTTCAAATGTTTTTTTTTAATAATAATTATCATAGATTCTTAGAACAGCCAAATGTTATTTTAATCTGTGCAAATATTATAATGTGATTTTGGTACGTAATAGGTATATGTGAGAGACAGAGATAGTAGATCTTTCTGTTCTTCTCTTATTTTCTATAAAAAAAATCACGAAATACGCAATACCTAAATATAATATTATGAAAACCGGATTTTGAATCGAATGATTACTTACTTACTCGTTCAGGGGAGTTATTATATTTCAATTGTTTTCCTTTCCTCGTTTTGGTAAGGGTAACACCAGGTTCCCTCTATATCCTTCTAAGCGGTAAAAAACGTGGAGCTGCATTTAGAATCAAATTTCTTTACGGTTTTTAGCGCCAATGCCTTCAATGTCAGTAGCTTCCAAAACTGATAGAACTGCATTCTCTTACGCCCAGTATTAATAACCTATCTCCAACGTCAATCTTAGATTATTTCATATATTTATCCAATCTAGAGATTGGATAGATATTCTAGAGATTGGATAAATATATGAAACAATCTAAGATTGACGTTGGAAATAGGTTATTAATATTGGGCGTTAATTGATAAAATATAAAAAAAGATTGGACTAGCTTATCAAATAAATTTATTTACATCGATTTGATTGAACCTACATTACATAGCTGAAAGTGCAAATCTATCGCAATAATTTCTTACG
>JAATLQ010004466.1:0-32716 GCA_013421005.1 Heliconius erato x Heliconius himera | reverse complement strand
CATGTCCTGGCCTTTGGTTCTAATCATATGTGAACACATGACACATGTACAAACACTCAGAAGCTCGGAGCAGTGCCTGGGACTTGCGACCACAGGTGTAGGCTTCAGGGTACCCTTTACTGTAACAAACACTCGCCTTCACTGCTCCAGCCCAATGTAATTACAAATAGGTGTTAACCACATTCATAATTACGATAATAATCGATTAACTAAATAATCAATTATCCGAATAGTCGAGGCTAGTCAGTGGCAGAGCACGAGTAGTGCTCCGAGCCACACCAGAGCCAAGACTGCCCGTACAATATCCATGCGGTCTTTTATACGATCGCTAATAAATAAGTTGTAGGGTAGAATGAATAAGAATCGTGTTGCCAACAGAAGTATATACTTTACCCAATTTTACATTTGAATAAACATAATAAAGTAACAATGTTTTTATACTTTAAGTTCTGTTTAAACAATGACTGGTTGGTTCTTGGGAAGTACAACTGTCACATGAGAGTGACTCAAAGCAAGTATTAGGGATAATACTTATAAACTACATTAACCGTACGTTTTATAGACCAAAGGTTATTGTAGACAGTTAAAAGATTTAGACACGACCTCAATATTATCTATGGGCTTAACTTCACGCTGTATCCCGCATACAGCGGGGTATAGTGGAAAAGAAGTGTTAAGACGCTCACGCATCGCCTAATTTTTGAGGGTTTTTTTATTATTACATGTTGAATGGCGTAACTCAACGCTGTCCTTTGTTATATTACTTATAATAACACAAAATAAACTATAGATAATAAGGACAGTAGGGCCAGTGGGAAGTCTATACCTGTGAATGCGATGTTTGTGGGTGCGATCTCCACTCAGGAGAATTATATTCATTTACCTGCTTAGATAAGCAAAGCGCGGCGTTAAGTACCGCTATTCTACACGTAATGTTTCGAAAATTGGGGGGAGAAGTGGAACTAGAGTGATTTGTACGGTCATATGGTTAAAGACTCAAACAAAATCTACACCTGGCTATTAATTTAAAATAATTTTAAATTTTATACCTACAATATTAAATCCAACACGAAATCAAAAATAATAGATGACAATCACGATTTAAAGCGGAGATGACGGCGCCCACTTCCTTCCTCAGGCAAATAGTCATTTCCATTATATAATGTAACCTTTTATGTTTATGTATGTCTTATGATGTTTATATGACGGAATTTAGGAAGCCAGGTCAGGTAGCTTGACCACGTTTTATAAAAGATGTCTTGGATTTTTTATAAATACCTCATGGTATCAGACCAGTATCTTGGATTTGTGACCACAGGTGTAGGTTTCAGGGACCCCTGTACAATGCACTAACTAACTCGCCATTACTATTCGAGCTTAATGCCTAGAGGCAATATAGCAAAGTATTTAAAAAGAAGTAAATTTTGACTTTTATACAATTTAGTGGTCGTGACTGCCTCTCAAAGAACAATATCGGCTATTCTTGCTATGGCTTATTATAGATAAGGAAGAAACAGCATAGTACTATTAGTATACTTATATAATAAGTTAATACATGTCATATAGGAGTTATCAAAAGGCCGATTGTTGTTGATAAGTTTTCCGAGTTTCCCTTTTTTAAAAGTAGGTAAAGGAAACTTGTGTGCATACACTACGTTCTTTACATTCCGCGTAGACATTGCGTGTAGACGGAGCTTAACGCCGCGCTTTGTCTTCTTATCACACTGAAGAAATAAAAGCAATCCGGTCCAAAATAATTCCAGCATTACATATGTGTTTTTCGTACATAGTATTTTTACTTCCGCTTAACGTTTACTTTCAAACGGCATTATTTACTTGGAAAGTACAAATTTGGCTTGCAAATACTGAGAAGGGATCGTGACTTCAATACTAAAAAGTACTAGATCACACGAAATTCGTTTTCCAAGGTTATATCTACATAATAATGTGTTTGTATTTTTGTTTTATTTGATTTGGCATCACGCTGTATTCCGTATATAACTGAGTAGGCAGAGGGAATCTAGTGTTAGTTCCTTCAATTTTCCTGACATTATGTGATAAGTGGCCGAAGTCAACGTGCTTTATCTTGTTAACACATTATAATAAATCCCCGTGGATGTGTAATGCATGTGGAGTGGATGAGTGAGAATCGAACTTGTGACCATCGAGCTAACAGTCACATTTTGCCCTACTTTATTATGACTGCATCATCATTGTTGATTTTCCGAGGAACTTCTTGATAAAAAATGTTATTTTAAAGTATTTTTTAAGATTAAAATTCCATTCAATGTTTATTATTGTGTAAAATTTTTCCACGTTTTATCGGATTATTTAAGACTTAGACTAGGATTATCCGAGACGACTTTAATCCCCACTTCTTGCTTTCTCACTACTAAATCTTCAGCAAACATAATAAAATAAAACATTAATCATCTTATGTGTGTTATATTTATGTGATCGTAGTGCAGCGTAAATTGAGACAGGTGTGTGTTCGATTCTTAGTCGAAGGAATTAGTTATTTTGATTTTCTTACTCGTGCAACAAGACAAATTAGTGCGTTAAGTCTCGCTTCTCTACACACAATGTCTTGAAAAGTAAGTTCCCTCTGTGTATCCCGCTGTTTGCGGGACGCAGTATCAAGCTAAAAAAAAATATTAATCATCTTAAGCTCGAAAACTTTTATCGATAAATATTATGATTTTTCAAATTTTATCTGTATTTCACTTTAAAAAAATATGCAAATTTTATAAAGCGAATACGGATATGGGACGGAATACGTAGTGTCTTAACATTAACTTCCCTCTGCTTACTCTCCTCTTCAGGAAGAAGCTTAAAGTAGTTTTTAACTCGCTTTAATTAGGTCAAACTATAACAAACTTTGTAATAAAATCTAACAACCTCAATTCGAACCACCTGTAAATTCATAAAATTTGGCAGTTATACGTAGCTTAGGTGATAACACAATATTATAGGATCAACGAGCTGGTGTGATGATGGAGCCAGGACCTGAAGATTGTAACTCTTCAGAGGTTACTAATAAATCATTCGAGCTTATGTTCATATAATTTATAGCTCCAAGCACATTCTACAGCATCTGTATCAATCGGGGTAAGAAAAGCTTGTTTTTCAGTTTTTTTTTTTAATTATATAATATTTATTTTTCCATTTATGTCAAGCATTTTAAATTGCTGCAAAGACAGCTCGCTTTCCAATTCACTTTCTTTTTGGCCACAGCGTATTGAATGACGTAACTTAACGCTACACTTCTTTTTGACATATTAAAAAAAATGTCATAAAAATGTTAGTCTTCCTCTTTATAATTATTTCAAAATGTATGAGTACACGATCTACCTATATTCTAATTACAGATGATCTTTGAACTCACGACCGTCGTGATGACAATTTGTTGTAATTAACCAAAGTATATGAGTCATGACGCCTTCCGTCCGGAGTCATTTGGTTCAATTGAAATATTTTTTTTTATAATTTTTGCATCTAACAGTTCATTATTCTTACGTTTTGATGAATGAGGCTACTAATTTAGTCACAATAAGATAAAGGGCGGTGTTTAGAGTTCATCATCCAATATGCAATGTCTCGAAAATTGTTAGATGTATTTGTGGGGAACCGAATGTTGGGTGCTGAATCTGAGTGAAGAAACGGTTCCCTCATCTTATCCTGTTAGCGTAAACCTAAAAAAATAAAAAAAAAATACATATCTTAGCTACTTTCGGAGAAACAGTGACATATCATTTTGTACAGACTATACGAGTATAATCATTGCTACAATTTAACCACACAGTTCTTTAAGAAACGAATTAAAAACCTTAAACAGAGTGTCTTAAGATTATGTTCCTTCTGCCTATTCTGCTATGTACCTGCGGGATACAGCGTGAAGCTAAAAATCATTAAAAAAAAAGCAAATTCCAAACCAAAACCAATATTACTTTTACTACCTTTATAGCGTGAACAGTTGCCCAATCGTTGCATAATAGTTAGGCAACTAAAAAATAAGCATCACTGACCCGGTTAGCCGACCAAATAAATCAAACACTAAAAAACTTGTGTTTACAAGATGAGAGTCGACTTCGTCAAACTGTCACGTAATATCTGCTTTTGGTCGTTGTTTTTATCAATTTAACTAATATTGGTATTTGAATAACCTATTTTTAGCATTTGCTATTTTTTTAAAAGTAGTTACGAGCTATACAGCTCAATCTATACCTACTAATATTATGAAGCTAAAATCTGTTTGGTTGATACGTTCATCTCAGGAACCACTGGTTAGAAGTATTGCCTTAATGAAGAAACGAAAAGTTAAACCCCTTATTGTAAGCTAACTCAGTTAAATCGTCACTTTTTTTAACAAAATCATCTTAACAACTAATGTATTTATATTAAAATTTGACTTTGACTCGACTTTGTAAAGTTTTTCATTGAAACAGTTGATGTGCAAATGAAATGTTTAAATTTTGCGTTTTGTTTATTATTTTTAGGTTCAGCGTGAGTAATGGAAAAATACTGATCCGAACTCTTATTTATTATTATATAATTTACTTTTTTGTGCTATATTTATTATAGCTATGGAAGCTGTATGTTTTTATATTAGCCTCACGCTGCCAGGGTACCGCCTACAGCAGCAGTGTAGATAGAGGGAAACTAGTCTTAAATACTCCGTTCCCCAATTTTCGAGACATTGTGTGTCGTGTTTCGAGTTCAGTTTTCACTCAGGCTCAGGCAGGATACATTTTCATTAGGCATATTATTTTTCAATTTTTTTACGTGGTAACAATGACGCTAGATGAAGCGCGGCGCTAAATTACATAACTCAACACGCAATAATATCTTGAAGATTGGGCGGTGTAAGAGGAATAGAGTGTCTTAACATTAAGTTTCCTCTGCCTACCCTGCTATATACGGGTAAGAGCGTGAAAGTAGGAAAAATAAATTATAAATATATATCTATCGAAAATTTAACAGTGAGTAAAGAATGCAGTGTATTATTTGCAGTGTATGTTCCTTCTTCCTATCCTGCTATATGCGGGATACAGCGTGAAGCTAACAAAACAAAAACAGTACAAAACCATTTATTGTGTAACTTCCGGTACACTCGTATATATAAAACCAGTAATAGAACCAGCAACTAGGTATCCTAAATAAAAAATTACATAACTCTGCTATGCAAGTGGTATTGCCAAATGTGAATTATTGCGATATTGAAAGTCATTCGAGTCGTTGACCTCTTATGTTATTTATGTTAATATTACATTTTTTTGTAAAATCTTTCATTTTCGCGATTATTACGGGGTGTATTTTGTGGGGAGCGGAGTGTCTTAACACTAGGTTCCCCCTTCCGAATCTGCTGTATGCTGGATACAGCATGGAGCTGATTTATTACACATAAATTGGAGGAATGGAGCTGATTTATTACATTTAAATGAAACTATTTAACCAGATTATTACTTCTGCTGGTGTTCGAAACGTCGGGTTTCCAAAAATGTTTAATACTAAATATACGCAGTGAATCCGTTTAAATAGTTTCATTTACTCTTTTTTCCAATTTCACGCTGCATTCCACATACAGCAGGTTAGGTTGAAGGTTTCTAGTGCTAAGACATTCCGTTCTCAATAGGACACTTCCTTTCTCCACGTTCCGTCGAATTCTTGTGTCTAGAAGCATTTCGTGTTGAATGACGGAACTTAACGCTGCTTTACGTCTTTACTAGAGCGAAGAATGAAAATATTAAATATTTCTTTCAATAGAGTGGTAATCGAACCCACAATCGTTGCGTTTTACAGGCTTTATGCTGCTGTAACACAACAACGGGTTTTATATGAATAATTTATTTTAAAAAATAAAATAGGAGTCCTTTTTCTTCTTCCGTTTTATTTCTAGAACATTCTAAAATACGCAAGATATTTGTAATAGTGTAAACAAAGTCGTAATATTAAATATTTCTCGATAGTAATTTGATTCCATTCCACATTCCAAACAAATTATTATAGTGTTTTATAACTCTTAAATTCAATATCTACGTAATATAAAAACTGAGAAACGGAGTGCTTTAACACTAGATTCTCTCTACTTACTTAAAATATAATAATATATCGTATAAAATAAGAGGCCGTCGTGACGAAGCGGTACAATGTCTGACTGACTGTAAGTTTTGATGTATTCGAATCCCTTTCCCCCGAAGGAGATATGTTTATTTCCACGTTTTGGTAACAAGACAAAGTACAGCCTTGAGTTCTGCTACTTATCACGGATTGTATCGAAAATCGGCGGTATTTTAACACTAGGTTCCCTATGCCTACCTTGTCATATGCGGGATGCAGCGTGAAACAAAAAACAAAAGTATTTTTAGAAATTACATCTGAATGCATAAAATACGAATATAAAATTAAAATGTATGTAGGTTTTTATTGATGTACTAAAATGTTTACTTGGCTATAACCGTATAACGATTTTATGTTAGAAACATCTATAATACGCTTTACTAACACCCTCTATATAATCTAGTTAGTAAATTTATTAGAAATCTGACATTTTAAAGCTTATAGGGTGATTTCTTTTATGTGAGATCGTAGTGTGGGTGTAGTACAGCATGTGACTAAACGCGTCGATTGTAGGTTCGATTCCTACTCGAGGGAGTAAACTATAACTATTTGCTCACCTTGGTAACAAAACAAGCTGAACCATTCAGTTTTGCCATTAAACACGTATTTGTTTCGATTATTAACATTAGGTGCATTAGGTTCCCTCAGCCTATCCTGATATATGCGGGATACAGCGTGATTAAAAAAAAAATCGAATTCAACTATACACTATAAATAAATGAATCTATTTATTTCTTTTAAATTGCAGGTCTGTTTAATTACAAACGCAATCTTGCGTAATACATCCTTCCGCTTATTAAACTCCATATTTTTCCACTTTAACGCAATTTCTAATTTATATGTATTTGTTTGTTCGCAGGTAAATATGCGCGATTGCCTTGGATCCTTCGTTGTGTAAGATTTGTACTGGTTAAGGTAAAGGTGCTTATATTAGTTATTAAAACAATTCTTTTTTCCGCAAGACAATATGCGGCGTTAAGTTCTGCAAATCAATACACAATAATTCAGATTTCAAGCGGAAAGATGCTTTTATTAAGCCATACAGGGACGGTTGTGGGTTCGAGCCTCAGTTGAATGAAAGTAATATTATAATTTTCCCGGAATATAAACCACTACTGAACACGCAATAGCTTAATTTCGGGTGGAGAGCGGAGAATAGAATAATTTTTTACCAGATTCTGGCTGCATTTAAGATTCTATAGGCGAAATTAAATTGTGAAATACGGTGTAGAGTTCCGCCACTCAACTGATTATTTCAAACTCAGGCGGAAAGTATAGAACGAAGTGTTTTAACACTATGTTTCTGTACACTGCAGGCGGAATAAAGCGTGAACATTAATAAAAAAACAATATTTGCGACCTTAACATATCTAACCTGTCTTTAGGTGCGTAAGGTGTATAATATATATACTTATTACTTTAGGTAAACGACCTCCAGGGGATGAGGGCCTCTAATTCTGAAATATTATAATATAATATACTATAAAAAATCAATCTGTGAGCTAAAAATACTCGATTTTTATATAGCGTTAGGTAAGTAGCGTTAGGTTTTTGTGATATAATTAATTGACTTTAAAAAATATTTTTAAGAATCGCCAAAGGTAGTTCACCTTAGATGCTTTAAGGAACCTTAGGTTTTAATATTTTTTTGTGTAATGACCTCCAAGGGGCGAGGGCCTCTAATTCTGAAATATTATAATAATACTAAAAAAAAATCAATCTGTGAGCTAAAAATATTCGACTTTTATATAGCGTTAGGTTTTTGTGATATAATTGACTGTAAAAAGTTATTTTAGGAACCGCCAAAGGTAGTTCACCTTAGGTGCTTAAAGGAACCTTGGGTTTCAATATTTTTTTTGTGTTGCGGTATGGTGTTTATTTCGCAATAATGTCATTTTATTTTATTTCTGTTTTAATATGTTAATCTCAGGCCAATGGCCAGACTCATGTGGCTCGTCGTAACGCAGCGGCAAAAGTTTATAAAATAAAATATTTAATATTTTCAATTATTCGCCAACGTCAAAGCGCGGCGTTGAATTCCGCCACGACTTGGCTCTAGTTACTAATGATATATTGTACTAATTATAAAAATCTTAAACGCTCTCCTATCAAATATTTAATAAAATTTATCAAAAGCTTCTCACGACCTTTAAGCAACAAAGCTATGCTATCACCTAAACTAAACTTATCAACAATAATAATGTAAAATACTCTCTATTACAGTAGCCCAAGGTTCAATATAGCTGAAGATCGTAAATACTGCGTAGGCGCAAGTATTAGGCCTTATTAAACTACCTGTTGCCATTGTCCATTGGTGCTGAAATTCTTTATAAGGAATTCAAGACCTTTAAATGATAATCTAGTAGATTTCAATAGAATTGTAAAGAGATTTTCTATCGCATATTTTCTTTTGTTTCTTATGAAATATTTTAAGCAAATATTTTCTATTATCTCTCATGAATTATTATAGGCCAGTCGTGGCACAGGGGCACAAAGTGTGACTGCAAAATCGACTGGTTGTGGGTTCGAACCCTACTCGAGGAAATTAAATATTTGTTTACATTTATATTTTCATTTCTTCGCTCTGGTAACGAGTAAAACGTTTAGTTCTACCAGTCAACACGCAATGCCTCCAGAACTCAGCGGAAAGTGAGCAACTTAGTGTCTCAACACTGGGTTACCTTTGCCTACCATGCTGTGTGCGGGATACAGCGTGAAGCTGATTTAATTTATGAAATATTTTTATACTTCAATTGTCTAATTAATGGCGATTTTAGGACCTAAGTAAGTGAACTTGAAGGTTGATACTTCAATTCTCGTTTGAAAATGTTTATAAGTTCATATATACAAGTATTGTATCCGTAGTACGAAGGGAGGATTGTCCAAAAGGGAAAATAAATGAGAAAATATTTTTTTTGTATTTAGTGGTTTATTTAGATAAATCTATTTTATATAATTATAGAAAATAATGGTCCTGATTGAATTCCATTCTGATATGCAGGCCAGATTAGACACATAAACTATAAATTGAATCCTAGACAACCCGAAAAAGAAAATTAATTTTAGAGAAACCAGATATATGTATCGAACGCGTTAACCTTTTCAGCTATATAATATTTAATCAAAAATCGAACCACCGCTTTGAATACGTTATATTAAGGTATATTTTTTTATAAAAAAAACATAAATTGTTAAATCGAGTCACGATTTTGAATATTCGATTTTAGCCCGAAATATTATATGTTGGTAATAATAATCAATAGGTACTTACTGAGTGTATTATTTAATTTTTTTCACGTATTACAAAATGTAAAACAAAACAAAATTTGTCCCTGTGGCATAGCGGCATTGCGTGTGGGCTATAAGCGCGATGGTTGTGTGTTCAATTTCTACTCGGAGATTTTCGTTTTCTTGCTCTGGTAACAAGACAAAGCGCGGCACTAAGTTCTACCACTTAATATGTCTCGAAAAAAGTTGGGAACCCAGTGTCTTAACACTTAGTTCCCTCTGCCTACTCTTCTATATACGAGATACAGAACGAAACAATACAACATGTTTGTAAGTCAGCTTCACGCTGTATTCCGCACACAGCAGAGTAGGCAGAGGGAACCTAGTGTTAACAAAATCCGTTGCCCACTTTCTGCCGAATTCTGGAGGCATTGCGTGTTGAGTAGCAAAACTCAACGCCGCGCTTAACTTAACACCAGAGCGAAGAAATGGAAACATAAATTTAAGTAAATATTTCATCGCCTCGAGTGGGGATCGAACCAACAACCAGTCGGTTTTACAGTCACACTTTGTGCCCCTGTGCTACGACGGGCCTCACTTACATGTTTGTAAGTAATGTATTTATTAAAAAGTCTACATGAAAAATAAGTAAAGTGAATCATCACTAACAATACAAAAGAAAAACCAAAGCCCCTCATACAAAGCCATGTAACTCGATTATTTACGACCAATCCGCGCAACCAAGCGCAGTAATATAGCAGTTAGCAGTTATACTCTGATGAGATTAAATCGTAGTGTCGTTGACACAGTACACACCGCCCACGGTACAGCTTTACGACTTAATATGATGGAAACTTAGAATATAGCTACAAAAATGTGGAAATGTTGAGTAGAAATTGACATTTGAGAAATTGACATTGACTGTGAACGTGGCGGCTGTGGGTTCGATTGCCGCTCGGAGTAATGAATCATTTTCATATTGCTTTGGTAACAAGACAAAGCGTTTTTGCACTGAACAAGCAACGCCTCGAATTAGGTTCCCTACGCCCCCTGACCGACTGACACCTGATATCCAACATAAAACTGAAAAAAAATACAGTATAATAGATAGAGCGGACGTAGAAGTAAAATTCGTCCACTTTTATAAAAAAATCGAGACATTACATTAAAGTAACAGAAGTCAGCGCTATGTCCGATCAGAATGGGGAAATATTTTTTTAGTACACGATTTATCTCGTATATAGCAAAGCCACACAGAAACACTGCCTAAATTCAAGACATTGCATATTAAGCAGCGTAACTCAACGCATTAACAGAGCAACGAAATGAAAATAACTTAGCGAGTGGGACTCGAACCCAAACCCATCTTGTTTACAATCTGACACTATCTGACAGCGTTAAACACTTGTCACAATCTCAATATAATTATCCTTTGTACTCCCAGGACTTGTTCACGAAACACAAATACGAAGTCACGAAAAGGCGCAAATTTTGTTTACAATTCTACCATTTCAATAGGAGTCGTGTCTTTCTCATAATTTTTACAAGCACGTCCAAATGACCGAATGGATTTGCTTAATGTCAACAAATGTCAATAATAGTTAAGTGATTTTCTAAATATTTGCGTGATTTTTTTTTGAGATAATGTACGTAATATTTATATATAAATAGTATGACGCAGTAGAGTTAGTCTGTTTTTGCACATGTTTCCAGTGGACCTAGTGCTAATACTCTCCGCGCCTCTCCTTAAGTAGAATTTTAGATTTTGCGTGTTGAGAAACGGAACTTGACACCTGATTTTGTCTATCGATGCGGGAAAAGGAAAAAACTTTTAAATAATCATTTCCTTGTTGGAAAAACAGAACGCAACGTAGGATTCCGTTCGTAACATTTAATGGTCCTAAATAAAGAAAACGTAAATACAAACGATTTTTTATTTTTTATTTTATTTTAGGTTTTTTTTGGGTTCGATTCCTAATCGGGGAAATTAATTATTTTCATTTCCTAGGATAGAAGACAGAGTTGGGTGTGGGGTTTCGCCACTCAATATAATGTTTGGGTAATTGGGTAAAGCGTGAAAACGAAGTGTCTTAACACTAGGTTCCCTCTGTCTACTCCAATATATGCGGGGTACAGTATGAAGCCAAAGAAACAAAAAAGTATTTTTACGAGAAGAAAAACGTTTCTCATTATGTCGTGATACGCGGACTATTATTTACGCCCAATATTAATAATCTATCTCCTACGTCAATCTTCGATTGTTCCATATATCTATCCAATCTCTAGATTGGATAGTTGTTCCATATTTTTTGGATAGATTTTGGATAGATGTATGGAACAATCGAAGATTGACGTAGGAGATAGATTATTAATATTGGGCGTTAGACAATAGTTTAACTATTTTCATGGTCAACTGACAACGATCGCCGTAAACTAATATATCATTAATCCATTTTAGCCTTTGCTAATAGAATTGTTGGAAATGATTTAAAAAAATCGGTCAAGTGCGAGTCTTGAAAGAGTTCCGTCTTTTTCTTTTGAGGTACATATCAAATCTGTATATAAGGGTTTTAAATTTCAAAGAAGGATTAGTTACTAAAGTAAGGTTTCGCCTGTAAAACATATTTATTTTAAGACTATTTTGAAACACTATTTAATATATTTGGAGTTAGTATTTGGTGGCTCTATATAATAATGGAATGGTTTTTATTATATTTCTTTATTTCTATAGTTTCGCAGGTACAACCCCGTTGACATTGTTATATGGTTTTGATTTGCACCAACAAATGCACTATAGGCTAAAAGCGAAATGTGAATAGGTAAATAGTCTGATACATAAAACCCTACGCTACATACTATCTAAGTTAAGCCTAAAGTAAACGAAAACCCCATCAAAATCGTTCCAGACATTTAAGATAATAAAATCAAATACACTTTGGAATTTTCTATATAAGTACATATATAAAGAACAAATTTTTGCATAATTCGAAACGAAATTGTACAATCCAGTCACGATTTAGTAACGTAAATCGACCTATAAATAATATCTTTAATTAATAATTTCTTATTTCTATGTACATAAGGTTGAAATTGCAATAGAATTTTAGTATGACAGTAACATGTTATAAAATTCAATCGACATACAACGTATCGTATCGCTGACTAAAAGGTCGTCGCACCCATTTATGTCCAGTAAAGTTTTGAACTTGGATTAGGTGACTTTGATTTGATATTTTTTTTATAGTTTCACGCTGTATCCCGCATATAGCAGGTTAGGCAGAGGGAATCTAGTGTTCGTCCTCAATTTTCGGCAAATTTTAGTGATATTGTGGTTTTAGTGGTGAAACTTGACGTATTTCTTTATCTTGTTGCCAGAGCGAGGAAATAAAAATAATTCATTATTTCGAAAGAGAATCGAACCCACAAGCGACACATTTACTGTAAGACGATGTGCCACGACGGTCACATATATAATATTTATACGGAGAAATGAATTATCTTCATCTCCTTGCTCTATTAATAAGATAAAACGTGACGTTGACTTCCGACACTAACCCGCAGTATTCCAAAATTGGGCGATAAACGAGGAACAGTGTGTCCCAACCCTAAGTCTCCTCCATACTGTAATACCCGCGATACAACGATATAAAAGAGACATTAAAAAACCCCAAAAAGCAATATTTAAATATAAAATAATATAATATAAAGGCGAGGCGTGTGACTGTAAAACCGACTGGTTGTGGGTTCGATCCCCACTCGGGGAGATGAAATATTTACTTAAATTTATATTTCCATTTCTTCGCTCTGGTGTAGAGGTTAAGCGCGGCGTTGAGTTCTGCCACTCAACACGCAATGCCTCCATAATTCGGCAGAAAGTGGGGAACGGAGTGTCATAACACTAGGTTCCTTCTGCCTACCCTGCTGTGTGCGGAATACAGCATGAAGCTGATTTTGTAGATTTTTAATTTTATAAATGCTATAATATATTAAAATCATCCATTATTTAACTTTATTCGTATTCGGACCTTGAATTAAATAAAACTGCTAACTACACGTTATTATGCAGATATTTAATGAACAAATTGTACGGATTCTTGACGGAGGTCACTTATTAACTGCAGTTTAATTTTCCATATTGGAGTGATGACTCGTTTAGTTGAAGGTCACCGGTTCAAAGCAATCAGAGGAAACAATTTTAAAATATTTAAAGTTATTCCACCCTTGGGAAAGAAACACTTTTTTGTAGATAAGGTTATAAATTGTAGTTTGTAAAAATCTCCATCTCCAAAGAGATATCTACAACATAAATAAGTTGTAACAACCGTATAATAATTTGGATGTAGCTTGATGAGAACATATGGCTTATTGATCGCGCTTAGACGGTTTCCGAGAGGTGCGGGTTCAAAACTAGCTCCAATATTTTTGTGAGTTCCGCCACTCAACACGCAATGTCCCCAAAACTCGGCGGAAAGTGGAGAACGGAGTGTCTTAACACTAGGTTCCCTCTGCCTACTCTACTGTGTGCAGGATACAGCGTGAAGCTGATTGATTGATTAATTAATTATTTGAAGATATGATGTAAGAATTTATGAGTTCGTTTATCCTGCCTGACCTGAGAAAGAGTTAATTATCATTTATTTAACTGGCTTTAAATCAGTGTATAAGCTTGCGATTTAATGTCAATTAAGAGTTAATAGATTAATAGATGTCTCCAGATGTAATTGTTGTGTGTGTCGTTATATTTACACAATTCTACTTCTAAGTCCTGAGAGGATAAAACTATTAATATATAAATTTCCTGTATTGTACAAATTTTCCTTAAACTTCAATATATTATTGAACTAGTAACCTAATTAAATGTCAGTAAATTTAGAGATAATACTCAATGTGGCGATTTCAACGTCCAACAGAACGAATTGAACCCGCAATCGTGGCACTTACAGTCAAACACTACGCCACTGCGCAACAAACGCCTCGGGTAACCTTTCAAAGTCTAAAGTTTTACTAATAACATTACTCTTTTACATTATCTGTACTAATATTATAAAGCCGAAGATTGTGTTTAGTTGAATGCCTTAATCTCAGGAACTACTGGCTAGAATTGAAAAAATATTTTTGTTTCTCATAGTCTATTTAAAAACTATACATACATACATCTCCTTAATCGTTTCGACGCAAGCGTTTCAATTCATACGTAAGTCTTAATTATCTTCAATCGACCATGCGGGCGAAGCCGCATGTGACAACTAGTTTTATATAGTTTGCGAATCTCCCACATTTTCTAAGGCGTGGTTGTTAGAATATTTTATAGATATTTACGTTTCATACATGCATAATGTACGCCGCGTCAACACATTAAGATATATTGAATCGCTAATGGATTCTAATATGTATATCATATGATATTTACTCTAGAAAATATATTAGAAATACAGCGGGTTTTGATTGAAAAATAAAAATAATGCTAGAAAGGTCAGAATATATGATCAGAATAAAATCAGAAATAAAATGACGCACCTCCCTTAAAGTTTTTATAATACTAAATGTTTGCTAAGGTAAAAGAAGATCTACATATACAAAATTATAGAGAAGAACTATAACGACATTTAACGAAGTGTGACTGTAAAACCTACTGGTTGTGGGCTCGATCCCCACTCGAGGAGATGAAATATTTATTTAAATTTATATTTCCATTTCTTCGCTCTGGTGTAGAGGCAAAGCGCGGTGTTGAGTCCTGCCACTCAACACGCAATGCTCCAGAATTTGGCAGATAGTGGGGAACAGAGTGCCTTAACACTAGGTTCCCTCTGCTTACCATGCAGTGTGCAGGATACAGCCTGATTTGAAAGTAAAGAATATTTCAATTTTGTGCTAAATTAAGCAAACAAAGAACGCCTATATCATGCTGATACAACTGATAAATATACATAAATATTTTCACATACTTTCTTCTGTAGATAAAAGAGGACCTTAGAAGAACAAATATTTATATACCCTTTATACTGTTTAAGGTGGCTCAGCGGCACACCGTGACTGTATACGCGATGACTGTGGGTTCGATTCCCACTGTACGGAATGGATAATTTATATTTCCTCGCTCTGGTGACAAGACTAAGCGCGGTGTTGCTTTCTTATTGTCAACACTCATTCATTCAAATATAAGTTAAACATTAGACGTATTTTAACACGAGATGCCCTCTACCTACCCTTCTATAAGCGGGATACAGCGTGAAGCTACAAAAAATATATATTTCTAACCTTTAATATTTGACATTTAAAGTAGGTCAAGTATAAAGGCACCATCTATCACAGTTATCTAACAAAAAGCTTTGTAGTTCTTAAGAGCTCTTGGAGATGTTATAGAAATAGCTTTAGAAAATCGTGTATTGGAACAGTACCTGACTACATTATACATTCGCAGTGGGTTCAATTAGAATCTAAGTGAAAAAATAAAAAGTCAAGGACGGAGTGTCTTAACAATAGTAACAGCTTACGTACCCTATCTTGCTAAAGGATTTTTTTTATTTTATTCCGTATACACCAGGATAAACAGAGGGAACCTAGTGCTTAGAACATTCCGTTCCCCATATACCGCTAAATTTTCTAGTCATTGCGTGTTATTTAGAGGAATTTAATGCTGCGCTTTGTCTTGTCACTAGAGGGACAAAATAAAAATAATTAATTCTCCCAAATAGGAATCGAACCTACAACCGTCGCGTTTACAGTCAGACCGCTCCACGACGGCTCTACTAAAGTATTTAAGATGTATACTCTACTCTAGTACTTAAGATGTATATAATTAAAAATAATAAATTTAGTTTACTTTCTTAGAAACTTTCTATAATGGAGCGTTCTTTAGCAAAAACCAAAGTTGAAACAAAGCGTTGCGTAATTTATAGCAAAATCAACAGTTGCATAAGACGGTTATGAGAACTTTGAGATTCTTTAGAACTATTATAATCTAGTACTAGTCACCCGCTACTTGGTTTGTCATATGTCAGCTTCACGCTGTATCCCGCACACAGCAGGGTAGGCAGAGGGAACCTAGTGTTAAGATACTCCGTTCTCCACTTCCTGCTGAATTCTGGAGGCATTGCGTGTTGAGAACTCAACGCCGCGCTTATCCTGGATACCAGAGCGATGAAACGGAAATATAAATTTAAGTAAATATTTAATCTCCTGGAGTGGGGATCGAACCCACAACCAGTCGGTTTTACAGTCACACTTCGTGCCGCTGCGCCACGACTGGCCCCAACTTGGTTTGTGTGGACTTAATATGGAAAACCACGTTGTTTTCCGTTTCCGTATGAATTTCGAAAAACCCCGTTGTGCTCCTCTTCACTCCAAGGCATATGTACATGTACAAATATCAATTTTCTAAGCTCAATAGTATGGTAAACTTGCGACCCAACCGCGGCTTCCGCCCTTTACACTTATTGATATATTATAACAAAAATATATAAAATCTTTACATAAACTGTAGCCTATGTGTTATGCTGATGTATAAACTATATTATTGTTAAGTTTCATTTAGATTCATTTAGTAGTTGTTGTGTTAATGTGGAACAAATATCCATACTCAAAAATTTCACATTTATATGTAACAATAATTTCCTCACTTTGTCGAGACTGTGCGCGGCGTTGAGTTTCGTCATTCAACATATAGTCTCGAATTTTGACGAAAAGCGGGAAATGTAATGTGTTGAAACAACACTAAAAGTTAAACGAAATCGTTTAACTGTATAAAAATATACAAAACAGTTAATGCAAAAAAATATACATTTTTCTTTATATTTTATATCCTGCTATTGGAAATTTAAATGAGTTAAGAATTCTTTTAAATGAATAAGAAAATAAATGAATATTCATAAATTTGTTAATTTTTTATTGTAAACATGACATACATACATACATACATATTTTTTGAAGTGTATTGAACTCAATTTGTTGAGCGTTTTTTACCTTAACTGATATTACAATAGTGGTATTTGTCAAGAAGCCAAATATAGTGTATTCGAGTCCTGTACAGGGGTATTTTAGTTTTAGATATTTGTTAGGTTTTTAAGATGTATGGACGAGGTTATGTTATGGCTCAACGGCACACCGCAGCGTCTGTATATACACGCGAAGGATATGGGTTCGATTACCATTCAAGGTATAATTTATTTTTATTTTTCTCACTCGAATTTTCTCTCTCTCGCGCGGCTTTGAATTCGGCCATTCAACACGCATATCTCAAAAATTGCAACGGAGTGTCTTAACACTAGGTTCGTTGAAAAAACGACACAGCTTTTGTCCATCATGGCTTGATATAATAAATACTGCAATTTCAATGCCATACTCATTGCAATATTACCACAACTAGGAATGGAACCTGCTGTGGTAGGATTTAGAAACTGTTTGACTCCACCACAAAAACGGTGACCTTAAACACAAAGTGCTAATATTCATAATTTATTTGTTATTTTCTTGTCCCAAAAACATCGATATGTGAAAGACTCGCGTCATAAAACACGGAAGAATAATAAGAATCTCGACGCCAAATATATACATCGCTTAAAGTTTAAATGATTTTTAAATACTTTGTACGTAGTTTTATAATTGTTTCCTATAATGTATTGCGGAATCGTATGTGTTTTTAGCTATATTTAAATCTCGATTATAGCCGAGTAGGCAAAGGGAACCTAACGCTACAGCTATTGGATTCCCCAGTCCCCCCAGTTCCACCGTTTTAATTTCCCGCAATGTGATTTATGGAAGTCGACAAACTTAAACTAAGAACTATAAATATAAGTTAGTTATTGTGTTTTTCTGTGTATACATTTAATTTTTCATTTAGACAGATTTTATTATTCATTTGTTTTGTACTAACAGACTCTTTTTATCACTTCTTTTTGCCAAATTTCGTAATTCCAAGTATAAAGGAGGTACCCTAGGTCGTCATTATGTGGCGAATTTTATTTTTGGCTAAAACTTGGTATGTTTTAATTACTTTGACTAAATCTCTAAGCTCCAAGTGACTATCTACTATTCGTTATTAATTTCAAATTAATACCTCAATTTGTTTTGTCTATCTTGTCAATAAAGTGATTGGGATTTTTTTTAACCCCAAAACTATATTGAGGCCAGACGTGGCGCATGGGCACTGTAAAATTGACTGGTAGTGAGTTCTATCCCCACTCGAGGAGATAAAATATTTATTTACATTTATATTTTCATTTCTTCGCTGTGATGTCGAGACAAAGTGCGGCGTTGAGTTCCGCCACTCAACACGCAATGCCTCCAGAACTCGGCGGAGGGTGGGGAACTATGTGTATTGTGTCTTAACACTAAGTTCTCCTCTGCCCACCCTGCTGTTTGCGGGATATAGCGTGAAGCTGACTATATCCGACATGGTTTTCTAATAACTAAATTACAAATTACTGAACTAT
This sequence comes from Heliconius erato x Heliconius himera, assembly GCA_013421005.1. Taxonomy (NCBI): domain Eukaryota; kingdom Metazoa; phylum Arthropoda; class Insecta; order Lepidoptera; family Nymphalidae; genus Heliconius; species Heliconius erato x Heliconius himera. The sequence continues at coordinate 13,940 of JAATLQ010004466.1, read as the reverse complement.
CTATATATCTAAAAAAAGTCTAAGTTAATGATCCTTAGCCCATACATCATATCATACATTATATTATGTAAAAAAAAACTTTAATACATTTATAATGGTTTCCTGTTACAATTATGTAGAACATATTTCCTTACTCAATCATCGGCTAATACTTATCTGGTGAAAGTATCACCCACATACTCGTACATGATGAAGTTGGTATAGAAGCCCTTGTGTTACACACTGGAACTTTGTTTAGCTATTTAATTTTAACCGACTTCTGTAAGAAAAGGAGGTTATCAATTCGATGGTTTTTTTTTTGTTTGTTTCCTTAGAACTTTTGAATGGGTGAATCAATTATGATGATTTTCTTTTATTTGAAAGCGAGTGCTTTCCATGTGGTTCCATTTTAATTTGGTCCATTTCTGACCATGATATCTGTGACAAAATGACATCTTATTAAGTCTTAAATTTTGCATTACGTATATGTGAGACAAATGACCGAATCGATATCACGCCAATCGATTCTGATGATTTGATGATATGATTGATTGATTGACGATGATTTTTTATTGGAAAGGATGGGTATCCTTTCCAATAAAAAAGGGTTGAAGGTTCGTTTGGTGAAAGTATGGTTAGGTTCTGGTTATGGGATCCGGTTGAAAATGAACAAGTTTTTTTTAGTAAAAAATATAGTTATACTGTAATAGTTCCAACGAACATTGGCACCTTCTTCAAAATTATAATATCTTTCTATAATTATTTTTGCTTAACTAAATCAAAGTACGTTTTATTTTATGTTGAGTTAATTTATTTTTTACTTTTTATTTGATGTCGGTTTTTTTTGTTAGAAATTAATTGTCAATATCTTGGTAATAGCGTTTGCTTGGTCTAACATAACATCAAAACAAATATATAATTTTATTCGTATTTTTTTTTGTTTACATTTTAATAGTAATTTGCTGCAACAATGACGTAAATACCACTTCAGTAAATACTAGCTTTGACTCGCGACTTCACCTCCATGGACAAACCGAAATAAGTAAAAGTTATGTATGTCACATGTCACATGACACATTCAAGTGAAATAAAGCGACCACAAGTATAGTGAGTTACATCACAACGATGAACAAGATATAATATAGCTTACATTCTTCGTCAATAAGTTGACTAATATAAAAATAATCTTAAATTATTCCCTGGAGTTCCTGAGGTTACTGCAACAAACTATACAAACATTACAGCTTTGTAATATCAGTATAGATTCTCATAATATTAATTGACATTCAGTGGACAACCAGATCTTTTATTGACCTGCTAAAACACTTGTTCTCTTAAGCGTAAACTCTTCTTGAGTCGAAGTAAAATGGAACTAGTTATTAGAATGTAGACTCTTTTCATGACTGGAAGTACCATTGGTTACTTGATTTATAATGACAATTTTTTTATATCTACCCTGTTACGTGCTTACTTTGGTAACGAGACAAAGTGCGGCGTTGAGTTCCGCCTGAATACTAAATACCTGGAGAATTCGGCTGAAAGTGAGGAATGGAAGTGTTTTAATAGAGAATAGAGACCAAACACAATGTTTTCTTGAAAAAATAATATATATTAATCAGATAAATCTCATATTTATTAAGAATAATTGTTCTTGTAAGCAATCTTATAGCCACCCCAGTGATGTGTTAACCAGTTAATACCTAATAATTTTAACTTTCTAATCGAATACAATAAATCTCATCAAAATCGGTTAAGTTTGTTACAGAGATAACAGACAGCGTCACTTTCACATTTATAGCTTAGTGTATGTTGATGTTCTTAAATATTATTTTAACTTAAAGTAATATTAGTTAAATTCCAATTTGTAATGAAAATCCATCATAGAATATGGATAACAAATATTTATGTGGAATTTAAGACATATCTACTAAAACTTTTTTTTAGAAAACGTATAAAATATTTAAAATAGCTTAGCTAAGCTGTAAATAGCTTCCCACTGTATCCCGAATTTACCTGAATGCCAGAGGGAACCATCTAAGGTTAAGACACTCCGTTCCACCGAATTTTTGAGGCATTACGTATTGAGTAGCGAAACTCAACACCGAGCTTTTCCTTGTTACCAGAGCGAAGAAATTAAAATATTAAATATTTAATATTTCATTCCCCTGATTGGGAATCGAACTCGCAACTGTTGCGTTTACATTCACCCCCTTGTGCCACCGGGCTACGGCTCATATATAATATATATAAAAATAAAATTAAAAAAATCCAGTTGTGGCTTCCTCTACGACAATTGTATACTTTCACTTTCATTGTTGATTACTAACGTTCAAAGACCTCTCGCTGATAGGTATCTTAATCCACGTGTTGTTTGCGGTCGTCTTTAACTGACCAGAGACTATTAAGAGACCGAAAAACAAAAATATTCTTTTAAATTATATTAATGATTTTTTTTTTTAAATTTTAATGACTTATTTTAGCTTATATTTAGGAAAGTGGAAAATTGAGTGTCTCTCTCGAGGAGTCATTGATTGTTATACCTTTATCATAGCTTCATGGTGTATCATCACATAGAGAAGAAACATAGTGTTAAGGCACTCCAATCTTCAACTTTCGAAGCAATGCGTGTTGAGAGGCGGAATTAACGCCGCACTTTGTCTTGTTACCATAGTGATTAAATGATAATATTTTTTCCCTTGAACGGGAACCGAACTGCTGTACCTCTGCGCCACGGCAGCCTAATTATTATAAAGATTTCCTACCTACATACTAATTATAAAGATAATATATATACATATTATATAACGGAAGAACAGTTGACAATTATATATTTTTATTAACGCTTAATTAAGGCTTTAGGTTCCTGATTCTCCAAATTCCTTAATTAATTCCATTATATCGCTAGTCTTGATAGCTTCCTTCTTTAAACATAATACTTGTTTATATCCAAAATACATATATATTTGAGCCAGTTGTGGTGCAGGGGCACAAGTGTATAAATATAAACGCGACGGTTGTGGGTTGATCCCCACTCGAGAAAATTAAATATTTATTGAAATTTATATTTTCATTTCTTCGCCAAACCAAAGCGCGGCGTTTATTTCTGCCACTCAACACGCAATGCCTCCAGAATTCGGAGGAAAATGGGAACAGTGTCTTAACACCAGGTTTCCTGTGCTGTATTATGTGCGGGATACACCGTGAAGCTGAAACATGTATTTGTATCACTAGTGCTTGCTCGCGACTTCGCCTGCTTGATTTTATAAATGCCATGTTCTACACTACTTGGAACGTATTTAAGTGACCGATGTACCTCTAACCGCAGGTACAGTGGGTCATATTGAAATTACGTGATTCGAACCTGCTTTCACCAAAACTAACAATTTACTTTTAAAATGTAGTGTTGTTTGTTGGTTAGTTAGCTTCAAATGTCATGAGTGCATGGAAGGTAGATGGAACCTACAGTTAAGACGCTTTTTAACTATCTAGGAAGAGAAAATAAATACAATTTAAATAAATATCTCACTGCGTCAGTAAAAAAATTTAAAGTCATTATTTTTTGAGGGCTTAGACCAAGTTATCCGCTCAGTTTTCCAGATATCGTGTGTTAAATGCCATGTTATTAGAGCAAGGAGATGAGAATTATCTATATCATAAAATAACAAAATCAATTTTACACATAATTTTAAAGTAATTTTTATTTAAAAAAAAACTGATTTCTTAAGCAAAGTATGTTTTAAGTAGCCCGCAATCAATACCTACTATTGACGGAACAGAGCACTTACTCAAGCGGTCAGAACGTGATGTAACCGACTCTAAGACGACAAATAGAAAGTGACCATACGGATTTGAAGCTGAGATACCGTTTACGGTAAACAGGAGAGTTTCGGGTTTATTTCCTATTTCGGGGAATAAATTATTATGTTTTCCTCGCTTTAGTAGCAAAATAAAGCGCGGAGTTCAGCTCCGCCACTCAACACACAATGTTTCGAAAATTGGGCAATGCGTGGGAACGGAGTGTCCTAACATTAGGTTCCCACTGCCTACCCTGGCATATGCGGGATACAGCGTGAAAAAAATGGGAATAAAAATAATTCTTCACTTTATTACTACCTATACTTACATATTATGTAATACATAAGATTAGACAATATAATTTACATTAAATTCTATATTTTTATTTCATTAGTTCTAATTATTTTGGTATTTCTTACATAATTATAAAATATTTTATACACATTTATTTTATAAATAAATGAAACTATAATAACGAAATATACTTATGAGACACTCATTTAGATGATGATTAGATGCGTATATAGCGTAACCCAACGCCGCTACAGCTACTCATTAACTACAAAAAAATCGCTCTAGTACATTGCAAGTATTCAATATAAAATATAAAAATAAGTTAAAAAGAAACACAATTTTCACAATTTTTTTAAAGAAAGTCCTTTATGTATCATAGTAGATGGCTACTCTAGTGCACATGTAATTTTCTTATGCAACATGTACCAAATAGGGCTGTATACAGCGTGTGACGGAAGTGTTCGCTGGAAATCAATCATTTGTACGTTAGCCTTTGAGTTTTAAATGCAATTACTAAATAAATCAGCTTCACGCTGTATCTCGCACACAGCAGGGTAGGCAGAGGGAACCTAGTGTTAAGACACTCCGTTCCCCACTTTCTGCCGAATTCTGAAGGCATTGCGTGTTGAGTGGCAGAACTCAACGCCACGCTTGTCCTCGACACCAGAGCGAAGAAATTGAACTATAAATTTAAGTAAATATTTCATCTCCTCGAGTGGGAATCGAACCCACAACCAGTCGGTTTTACTGTCACACTTTGTGTCCCTGCGCCACGACTGGCCTCTTAACCCTCTTTTAGCAATTACTATAACTTACAAAAAATATATTTTGATACAAATACAGATATTTATCTATAGTCACGGCGTTAAGTTCCGCCACTCAATCTGAAACGTTTCAAAAATTACGCGGAAAATGGGGAACGGAGTATCCTAACACTATTTTAATTTTGCTTACTTTACGTCAAATTTTGCATACGCTTGGTACTTGGTACATAGTTTATGTTGTTAGCGTCTCTGTAGAGGCCAGTCGTGGCGCGCGACTGTTAGCGCTACAGATTGTAGGTTCGATTCCCACTGGAGGAAAATAAATGTTTAATATTTTCAATGAGGCAAAGCAGAGTATGGCGGAAAGTAAGTTATTGAAGTCCTAATGGGAACGGACTGTCTTAATACTAGGTTCCCAGGGTCCCTTTGCCTACCCTATTATGGGTAGAAAGCAAGCAATAATGTGACGCTAAAAAAAGTGTATAATAACACGATAAGGAAAAATAAAATTGTATATGAAATAACAATAATATTTGTATTAATGTACAGGTATTTTAAAACTACTGATTAGTGACATTTAAATGTAGCTTAAAATACGAGTATTACTGCTATTTTGAATTAGAATAATGTAATATAATATAATATATTTGTTACCTTTTGAGAAGTTACATACAAAACACGTTAAGCAAGTGCAATTAAAAATTAAGTGGATGTTCGCCATAATGTCTTTTTTATGTGAAGTAGATATTTTTACGATCACAGTTATAAGTACGAATCCATACCTATATTATAAATTCGAAAGTAACTCTGTCTGTCTGTCTGTCTGTCTGTCTGTCTGTCTGTCTGTTACGCAATCAGGGCCAAACCGCTAATTCAATTGTAATAAAATACTCATACAGAGATACTTGAGGGTCTTCGGATGAACATAGGTTACTTTTTTTCTCATATTTGTAATATTGTCGATATATACTAATATATTAAAATATTTTTTAATTTGACAGCCAATTTATTCCGCCATGTTAATAACAACCGACCGTTGCTAAGCAACGGTTTGCAAAGTTTATTTGTTGTTATAAGAAAACGTCACCCAAAATGAGCTTGCTTAACGCATACATGACGTCCGCCGACTCAACCTTATCAGATACATAAAAATAATGTTTTACAAAAATATTGTCCTTTAAATAATGTTTAAAAAAGTCCGCGAGACATGTTGAAACGATGTTTATCTCTGAAGCTTGAGCAAATTAACAGAGTAACAACAAGTAGCCATTTTAATTTATTTACTTTATATTTAGCGGGTTTTTGTTGTATGTATTTTCTATAATTTGATATTGATCCTTATGAAAATGAATATAATAGTCACTTTTAGCATTTCATCTAGATTGAAATTATAGTTCACTGTATAACATTCTAATAAATAATTAATATGACCGACGCGAACGGGCAGATGACTTTGACGGTTTTGTAAATTTTCATATATTTTCGAAGTACTGTTAATTTTTATATAATTATTTGCTGTTTATAATTAATTTCTACTTTTCTTTGGTTCTTCGCTTATTCGAGTATTAGTTAGATTTTCATGAATATCTTGGTGTGGTGTAAGTTGCGGCCCTGCGCGGCATCGGCATAATATTATTTAAGTATTGAAGAGAGAATTGTTGGTTATTTCATCTTGGTTGGATGGTTATCTATACCGTTGTTAAACACTTAATAAATTGTGGTTTTAGATTTTTGGGATTTTATTTGATATTGCTCGCAAAACTTATCATATTTAATGTAGAAAGGACTTTAGTAATTTCATATGGTATCTATGTACGCGCGCAAGGAAAACGAGTAAAAAGATTTTTCCCGGGTAAATTAGTAAAATCGATCACTGAAAGTCCAATAAAAATTAGTTCAGTTATTCTGGATATTAGCTCGGGGAAATAGAAAGACAGACAGAGACAAAATTATTAATAATGTAGCTGGTTTTAGTTTTTAGTATTAATATTTTACTATGGTTACGTTTACTTATATTTTTTTCATTTAAATTAGTAAGACATTTTCAAAAACAATTTCCTAAATATATATATATATATAGGGAGATAAAAGAACCTAGTGTTAAGACACTATTTTACATACGCACCGAACATCTTTCGAAACATTGCGTGTTGAGTACCGCAACTTAGCGCCGCGCTTTATCTATCAGCGCGTGGAAGTGATAATAAGTATAAGCATTACTCCGAGTGAGAATCAAATCCACAACCATAGCGTCTACAGTCTGACGATGATCCACTTAAAATGAAATGTTCGGACTCTACTTTATACAATTTTTTTGCTTATTTTTTTTTGTTTTGTAGCTTCATGCTGTATCTCGCACTTAGCATGGTAGACAGAGGGAACCTGGGAATCTAATATTTAGACACTCCAACTCACTTATTTAATAACATTTGATAAAAACCTGCAAGTTCAAGGCTTAAATCATAATGCGTCTAATTTAAATACAATAACACTTTTTTTCCCAAGTGTTGTTTTATAGATATAATATATTATATTCTGTGCTAACTATTAAAATAGTACATTGTGTAGGTAGCTTATTTTGAATTAATTTAAGGCAAAATTTTATTTAATTTAGTTATTTAAGCAAAAAAAAGGACACGGCTAAAAAAGTATATTTTTGAAATACATGCAAAAAATTATAATAGAGCCAACAGAATTCAAAATATACAAAATGTTGCCCAAAATTGGAATCAAACCCACAACCATTTTAAACTGCGTTACGATGGTGTCAGAAACACTTAAGCATAATAAAAAAATAATATTGATAGATTATGTATACCTTTCACCATAAATACGCCACATAGATAGTAAATCCATTATAATATCATTCTTCCTGGTAAAGAACAATCGGTTAATGTCAAATGTTGTTTACCTCCAAAATAAACAACCTCTGAGATTGATTTAAGATATGTAATATACTAGTTTGATAGCTATTGATACCGCGTGTTGCCCACACGCAGACATCCCACGTGCATGCTTGGCCCAAATATTTTGGAAACAAGAAATGTTTATCATCACGCCGTATCCCGCATATAGCAGGATTAACAGTGGGGATTTGGTGGAATTCAACGCCGAGCTTTGTCTTATTACCAGAACGTGAAAATGAAATATAGTTATTCACAGAGGCAATTGTAACAACGACGGTCTTTAACAAAATTCTTTAATATAGCTAACTTCACTAACGACTAAGATCTTTATGTTGACAGTATACATAAAGCCATCACATTTCAATTAACATGCAATTTATAATAACTATAAATTACTACTATAAATTACGTTAGTCGTTAAGTAAACGATTTCAATTATAAATATTTATTAATCTATGATATATATACTTATATTTTTTTCTTTGTTTGCAGGTGAAAGCTGCATAGAGAAGCCACTTGCTACACTCTGGCGCAATTATCAACAGTCCACCAAGCCAGATGTTGTGATGAAGTTATCAGTCACCAACTCCGGTCTCAAAGGATTTACCAAAGAACACGGTCTCACAGAGTACTGGTCACACAGGATCACCTACTGTGCGAGCCCCCCACACTACCCCAAGTTATTCTGCTGGGTCTACCGCCACGAAGGCAAAAAGCTGAAACATGAACTCCGTTGTCACGCTGTTCTCTGCACCAAAGAATCTGTATCAAAGAAAATAACTGAGGAACTTCGAGTTAAACTAAAACAAGCTCTACTTGAATTTAAAAAGGACAGAATCTCTAAACAGAATGCAAGGCTAAGTTTGGCTAATAGTATTTACGACAATCCCAGCATGCCCCGCAGAAAGATACTTCTTAGTGTAGGAGCGATGAACTACAGGCCACCGCTGGAAAGATCTAAGTCAGCTCCCAAACTTGGCGCTATCGAGGAACTCTGCTCAGAGGAAGATGAAGAAGAAGCGGAAATGAACTCTAAAAAAGAATTATGTGAAGACTTCACTACGTCACAAACTTTAGATAGACGGCGATTTGACAAATCTCCACGTAAAATGTCTTGCCCCGAAGGTGTAATGGAAAATAGAGAGAAACAGGCGTCAACGGATAAGCTAATCGACTTACTTGTAAATGAAAGTAAATTGAAAGCACAAATCGAAAACGAAACTAGTCAAGATAACGAGAAAATGGAATCAATATTGAAAACATTGGAATCTATTGAAGAGAGTGTCGAGAAGGGCACATTGTGTCAGGAGAGAAAGAATTTGATGCTAGCACAAAGTAACTACCTCGTCACTGACAGCGACGACGGGTCTGTTTCTTCCGGATGCGAAACAGCAAGTACCGTGACATCCTCTGATGCTGAACCGACGTCACTACCCTCGCAGTTCACAGAGGACATGCATAAAGAGATCGATAGCGACGAAGAAAGATGCTTCGAAAGAGAACACAATTATGAGAGCTCATCTTTGAGAACATACACAAATTCTATGCAAGACTTCAACAGCGACGAAAGCACAGTTGCTTCAGACGAAGTGATTCCTGTGCCAATTGGCGAAAAAAATGCTTTCCGTCGACGCTCTACATATCCCCCTTTGGGTGGCGACAACATTCTTGCCTTCGAGGGCCAATTTGATAATATGATGGACAATTTAACAGATGTGGAAAGTTTGAACTCGAGCACAGAAACAGAAGTGTTCAAGAACACTGGCGACAACGATAGTGCTTGCAGCGACGAGTCTGGATATTCAGAATTTCTTGATGGAAAAGAGAGTATTATTGGAAATACTATTGTGGTTTAAATGAGAGAGTATGACTTGAGATGGCCGGTTGGCACTTGATGGGATAATAGTTTTACATAAAAAATTTGTAGTCTTAATTTGATTTCTTCATTTAGCTAGAAAGACTTCAGGCAGACGATGGATGCACTTTATGAAATTTAGAAAATCTTAAGTTAGGATGTACATATACGACAGGGTACATAGCATTGTACTTCGCCCAGTTCATTTGTTTTCATGTATATATTGTAATATAGGGTGTAAAATTTAATTTTACAAGAAGAATTTGATATTTAAATATTGTTTATGTTATACAGACATTATACAGTTCAGGCATATATGGCTGAACACCATATTTATGGGTTTAAATACTAGCACGGAATGTCTCTAAATGTGGCAAAAAATAGAGAATGGAGTGTATTTTTTCTCTCTGGTTATAACGTAAGATGTGGGGATATGCGTGAAAATAGTTTATGTTTACATCTAGAGCTGTGTTTCATGATTACATATTTGTATACAATTACATATAGCAACCACAGCGTTATTGATAGGTACTTACATTCCACGTTCTACACTATTCGGGTCACGCATTTCTGTAGTGAGGAAAATATATGTTTATTATTATTATTATTAAATAAATATTGCAAAATATATTTTGTTGTTTCATTTAAGTTTAATGCTATTATTAATAACTTGTTTTTTTTTAAATTAATAATTGTCTGATATTTTCTCCTTTTTTTATTTTTATGTTAAATTAAATACCTAATATAATTTGCTTGAATTTATAAGTTAATTTAAGTTATATAATATATCCCAGCATGAGGAGGAGAACTAATTCTATACAAATATTCATTCAGATTAGGTATTATTTTAATAAGTATATATTTTACCAGGATTTGATACAATTTCACATGTTATTGTACAAAAAAGTGGTTAAAAAGAAAGATTTGGTTGTTTAGGATTTATTGTTTGAGCTCATCTGTCTGACTGTAAGCACCACTGTTGTGACTTCAATTCCATTGTAGGAACGAATAATTTTCGCTTCTTCGACAAGACATTCCGTGAGTCACTAGAGAGTGACTCACGGAATGTCTTGAAAATATAATGGTGTATATGGAACGGAGTGTCTATACTCTTTACAGTTTCCCTCTGCTATACCAGGAGATATATACGATAAAACGTGTGAAAGTAATAAAATGAACGAAAAATAATAATATTTCAATCAGAAAGCTCCGCTTGCGCTTTAAAGCTATGTAGAGTCATCTATTGAACAATGGACTAAGTTATAGGATTAAAATTGTTTGAATATTGTGTTTCGTTTCTTTCCTTAACAAAATTAGGAGTAGACAGAGGAAACTATCGAGTTCTGCACGCACAGATTATTATTGAATTAGAAAGTATTCGTACAATAGTAAAAAAATAATCATATATTAGAGAAGTATAAGGCAAAAGTTAACTTTGACTAGGTCAGTAGCTTAGTTAAAAAGTCAAAATTAAATAAAAAACAGCTTTACATTGTATCCCCTACACAGCAGGGTAAGCAGATGGAACCTAGTGATAAGACACTCCGTTCCCCACTTTCTGTCGAATTTCGGAGGCAACGCATGTTGAGTGGCGGCACTTAACACCGCGCTTTGCCTCTACAACAGAGCTAAGAAATGGAAATATAAATTTAAGTAAATATTTCATCTCCTGGAGTGGGGATCGAACCCACAACCAGTTGGTTTTACAGTCACACTTTGCTCCTCGAGAAAAAATCAAGCACTTAGATATTTTTACTAAGAGATTATGGGTTCAAATCCTTATATACATTTAAATAAATTATAAACATTGTTTATGCAAATGAATGGTCATAAAGCAACCACCGCTCGGAAGACAGTAGGTACAGCTGAGAAGATGTTGTCAAGAAGAAAGATGTTGTCTGTGAGTCACTCAGTAACGGTAGATTTTTATGTATATAAATAAAAGGTTAACGTAAAAACATAACAATTTTTAACATCAAAATAAGTTCCTCTTTAAAAGGTTAATTTAAATGAATTAAAAAGTTCCATAATTATTTTAAAAGGTTACATGACCGTTGACATATTGGTAAAAGTGCAAGAAAATAACAACTAGGAAAGTTAAAATTACTCTGAAGTCCGTGATAAAGAAAATAATTGGTATAACAATGAGAATGTGAGTGATTATGTTTATTAATTATTATGATTTTCCATTATTATTATTATTTTGAGGCCAGTCGTGGCGCAGTGGCACGAGGTATGACTGTAAAACCGACTGGTTGTGGGTTCGATCCCTACTCGAGGAGATAAAATATTTACTTAAATTTATATTTCCATTTCTTCGCTCTGGTGTCGAGGTTAAGGGCGGCGTTGAGTTCTGCCACTCAACACGCAATGCCTCCAGAATTCGGCAGAAAGTGGGGAACGGAGTGTCTTAACACTAGGTTCCCTCTGCCTACCCTGCTGTATGCGGGATACAGCGTGAAGCTGATTTATTTATTTTTATGATTTTCCCGCTCTTGTGAACACAGCGCGGCGTTAAATTTCGCCGCTCAACAAAGCAACATCTCAAATATTTAGGCGGAAAGTGGACAACGGAATGCCTTAACACTAGGCTCCTACTACTATGCTTACTTAGTACTAATCAATACACAAAACTCATATTTGAAACAATTTCATACATTCAAAATACATTCGTCTCAAAGCATAATTTATTGTTACTTTTAAAATTTAGCAAACATTAATTTAAATTCTCATTAAACAGCGTCAAAACAATTAATCTCGCGTTACGAAAAGTTAAGTATAGTTAATGATTTGAATGTCAACGTTCTCTCAAAGGTCGAAGTTAAAGAGGAACTTACTTTTTCTTATATGACAAATGAATTTTTTAAGGCTGTCGTGGCGCAGGGGCATAAGTGTGCGACTGTAAATATTGTGAGTTCGATTCCCACTCAAGGGAATAAAATATTTATTAATACTCTCATTTCCCTTCCTCTCGTAGCGTTGAGTTCCATCACCCAAAACGCAATGCCTCGAGAATTCGGCAGAAAATAGAGAATGGAATTGTCTTAACACTAGGTTTACCCTGCTATGTGCGGGATACAGCGTGAAGCTAAAGAACGGTTGGATTTACGCCTAAGTATTTGTTGATGTAGCTAAATATGATGTGATTTCATAGCGATGAAATGAAAATAGCTCAATCCCCTGAACACAGTCAGCCATATCTTTTATTTATTTGTGAATAAAACTTACCTAAAGCAACCTAGGAGGGGACTGAGATCGAGCGTGTGAGTTGCCTAAAGGTGGAGAGTCGATTTGGAGAAGGTGCAAGGATGCTGTGTAAGGCCAGGTCGGTCTGCGATGGCTATAAGATCGAAGATAATTATAAGATCGATTCCACTTTAAAAATATTTTTACGTATAAGCGATTCTGCTGTGATGGGTAAAGTAGATAAGTAAAGAAAAGAATAATATATTGCCAGGTTCTCCTCTATACAGCCTACAAAATGATATTTTTTTATTGTTTTAGTTTCACTCTGTATTCCTGTTAGTGTGAAGACGCTCAATTAACGTGAAGGCATATCCGTTTCCCACTGTCCGCTTAAATATAGAGCACAAAGCAATTAGGTACAAGTGTACGACTGTAAGTCCGATAGGTTGTGAATTCGATTTCCATTCGAGAAAATGTAATATTTCGTATTTTTATTTTGCTCAATCTGGTAACTAGTAAAAGCGCGGCGTTGAGTGCCGGCACTCAACACGCAATGCCTGAGAATTTGAAACGTGGGAAATGCAAGTGTCGTAATGGGAACGAATTCTGTTAACACTAGGTTCCCAGGTTCCCCCTACCTACTCTGCTAAAAAAATATGATATTTTTAAATATATAAGTACAAATAATAGTATTAACCGTTTAAAAGTCCTAAACCTTTGTAAACCGAAATAGCATCTGCTCTATTTCGTTGGTTGCGTGCTCACCTGCGTAACTCTACAGCCCCGTCTATAAAAACATGTCAGTTTGCGTCGCTGGGACATTTTATCCAATATTCACTTGCTAAATTTTATAGCGCGCGACGCGACGTGGTCGTAGATTCGATTCCCACAAGGAGTAATTAATTATTTTCACATCACACATTGTCATATAATTTAAGAAAAGAAATCTGTCAATGTTGGCATTCTCATTATTTCAAATGTCTAGCAAATATTTTTAGTTAAATAAAACCAATTATTCCTTGGTTTGTCTTTTAATATATCAATTTATTTAACTAAAAGTTTTTTTTAAGAATGTCAAAAGCAAGTAAGAACGAAAATATATATACGAACAAAATATCCCAGTATCTACGACCTGTCGTATTCGAAGTCAATCCTTCTGCT
>JAATLQ010004465.1:0-14196 GCA_013421005.1 Heliconius erato x Heliconius himera | reverse complement strand
ATGAATCGAGTATAGATTCATAATGTAATCAAAATCAAAATATTCTTTATTCAATTTGTCCATTACAAGTGCTTTTTTCTATAGGAAGCTACTGCGGCAAGAAATTCATTGTTTTTTTTTTTAAATAAAGTTTACAATAGGAGTGTGCACAACAGCTCATTTTTGTGAACGAGAATAAACGATATGTTGAGTTTAAAGGACGTTTTCTTTTTTTATGTTCGGTTCTCTTTATTAGTTCACTACTAAACCCGTCGTAGCACAGGTAAAAGGTCACCGTATTTAATGAAGGTATGATAGCTCAAGCGAAAAACTGCGAACTCAGAAGCAGAACCTTGGTTCGAGTCCTGGTGTTGTCTCCAGTCCGAATATTTTTTCCCTTAATAATATTTTTGTTCAAGATGTAATTTATATCTAAATATAATTTCCATAAAACATGACTTACAAAAAAATTATCGGTTCTCGGTCATACGCGCAATATTTATTTAAAGTAAAGAAAATAATTTAAGGCATTTCTAATGATAATAATAATATAAAATCTTTATTTCTAGAATAAAATTCCAATTACAATAAATATACAAATAACGATTGATATAGAATATCATTTATAATAATTAATTATTTACAAGCATTATAAATATTAAATTAAAATTTTAATTACTTAATTAAAAAACGCTATTGTTTGTAATTTCGCATTTACCATTTCCATGTTTTACTGTAGGTATAAAGGCACAAACGTGTGACTGTAACGCGGCGGTTGTGGGTTCGATCCCCACTCCAGGGAATAAACTATTATTTATTAATATTTTAATTTCTTCACTCTAGCACCAAGAGTGGGGAACGGAGAGTCTCACTGGGCAACATATGGCTACCATGCTAACCCCTATATGCAATTGCATGGAATAGGCAGCTCCTATAGGAAAGTATTGGAATAATTCGGTGTAAGGTACTTTCTCTCTTTCTATTGTATGATTAATTGTTCAATATGCCTTGCAAAAAGTATAAACGATAAGTTTATTAAGTGTTGATGGTTCAAAGCACCGAGATAAAGGTATATCTAAATTGATAATGATTCCATGGTCGACTTTTTTCTCTGCCGTTTCCACAAGTGTTCCTAAAACCAGTAAAATTATGAAACCCAGGTCAACAAAAAACAATTAAGAAATGAGCGCCTTCGTATAATACAATATATCTAATATAATTAAGTATTTACTTTTTTTTATTATTGTCAATAATATTATGTTTTATTACTCTTAAGATTATATTTAATTATGTATGAAAATATATTATATTTATCTTTTAATCTCGAGTGTATTTTTTATTTTGTTGATTAAATGACAGTTGTCAGATTAGAAAAGATTTAATGTACGCTGCGTTTAGAAATCAGATATTTTTATATTTTTTTTTTCTAATTTAATTATTTCGTTTAAGTATTTTTTATTTTCTCTTTTTTCTCTTATTTTTTTTTATTAACAATTTTTAAAATTTTTACTGTTGTTAACAATTACTTTACATATACTGCTTTTAAGATAACTGGTAGGCTGACAGTATATCGAATTAAAAATCAAATCAGCTTTACGCTGTATCCCGCACACTGCAGAGTAGACACCACCACCGAATTCTAGAGGCATTGCGTGTTGAGTGGCAGAACTCTACGTCACGCTTTGTCTTGATGGAAATATAAATTATATATTTTTTTGGTTTTTTTTTTCAGCTTCACGATGTATCCCGCGCAGACCAGGGTAGGCAGAGGAAACGTCATCGTTAAGACACCCCGTTCCCAATTTCCGCCGATTTCTAGAGGCCTTGCGTGTTGAGTGGCGGAACTTAACGCTGCGCCTTGCTTCGATACCAGAGCAAAGAAATGGAAAAATAAATTTAAATAATAACATTATTTAATTTTCATCTCCTTGAGTATGGATCGACCTCACAACCATTCGGTTTTACAGTCACACTTTGTGATAAATTTTATATATATTTCTATTTTTTTATAATTATAATTATTATTTATATTTATTTTTTGTGTATTATTTAAAGTTGTTTTGTTTTTTTTTTGTTTTTTTAGTGACTGTTTTTAGGGTTCCGTACCTCGAAGGCAATAAAACAGAACCCTTATAGGATATCTTAGTTGTTTGTCAGTTCGTTCGTCTGTCCCTTTTTATCTAAAACGTGTGGTTTCAATCTGAAATTTTATCAAATATTTCAGGTCTACGAGGTCAGTAGTGGCGCAGCGGCACAAAAAGTGACTGTAAAATCGACTGGTTGCGGGTTCGACCCTGCTCGAGGAAAATAAATATTTATTTACATTTATAATTTCATTTCTTCGCTCTGGTGCCGAGGCAAAGCGCGACATTGAGTTCCGCCACTCAACACGCAATGCCTCCAAAAGTCGGCGGAAATTAGAGAACGGAGTGTGTTAACACTAGGTTCCCTCTGCCTACCCTGCTGTGTGCGGGATACAGCGTGAAGCTGAGTCAGGTCTACTGTTCCTTGGAGCTATGAAAAAATCAAATTTCTAAGCCAATGCAATCCAAAGATACGTTTATACCGCAAATTTTTAAACCTCGCAAGGGAATCAAATCCTATAGGATACTTACTGTGAACATATATATGATACTTACATACACTTGAAATTTGTCACGCAATATTTATGCTGTGTGATCCCGGCCTAGAATAGGATCATCCTGGTACTGGTGGTGTCGTAAGAGGAGATTAAAGTACGTGTGGTAGAGTCACGTCGCCAGCAATGGCAATACGCATGGACAGACTCGACCGGATCATTACCACCACCAGCATTTAGAACCGGCGTTAAGTACTGGCTTTGTGCCACTACGTTTTGCATCAGGTAATGCCGGGCTCCGGCGCCCAACCCACCTTAAAGGCTGGCAACGCACCTGTAACTCCTCTGGTGTTACACGGGGTCGTGGGCAGTGGTAGTCACTTACCATCAGGTGACCCGAACGCTCGTTTGCCTTGTCTTTTTCCATAAAAAAACGCAACAACGTCTTATAGATCAAATAAAGGAAAAATTGCTAATTCTGTAATTTTTTATTTTCCTCATATAATAAAAATACACAACAATCCTTTTAGGTGTGTTTTACAGGCTCCTATCCTTTATTCGAGTAAAGCTCAGTCGTTTAGATATTAACTTTTATAAGTTATGAACTTCCACTACTGATATCCGCTAAATACTGTAATAATAACTTAGTACCAAAAGTCAAATACATTAACCAACTATGCAAGTACTCTTAATATAATAAGTATTAAAACATATGTTTGAACTAGAGGGTGCGCGCGGCTTCGCCCGCTTATTAGGAGTGAATTCTAAAAAAAACCACGAAACACGTGTTCAATAAAATATTTTTAACAGTCTGAATTTAATTTTTTATAAAAATCGGTGGCAATTTAAAGATTTTTCCATATAAACTTTCAAACCCTTTTTTGAACCCTTAGGGGGTGAATTCTTAAAAACCATGAAACACGTGTTCAATGAAATATTTTTAAGAGTCTGAATTTTAAATTTTATAAAAATCGGTACAGATTAAAAAAAAATTCCATACAAACTTTCAACCCCTATTCCATCCCTTTAAGGTTAAAATTTTTCAAATTCCCTTCTTAGTGGATGTCCAGAATATGAAAATAAACATCTGCCCAAATTTCACGTTTCTACCATCAGCGGTTACGGCTCTGCGTGCGTCTTACCTCAGTCAGTCAGCACAAGTCCTTTTATATATATAGATTACTAAATAATAAAGGATGTTAATCCATTAATTATATTTTTACGTGAAGCCCTTGAAATCCACATGATGACAGGCTGTCTTAGGACATAAATTACAGTAATTTTCTGCTACAATTAGAGAAATATTTCTTATAAAGACAGTTAGTCAACAAAACAAATAAAATATTTACTAACGCCTGACATTTAAATAAAGCAACATGTAAATAATGCATTGTTCTTATTTAAATGTCAGGCGTTAAACTTAAAAACCATTTGTCATCAACTTTGATTGCTATTCTTACATTACAGGCGCTATAAGTAAATGTTCCTAGTAGAATCTATTTATTGAAAAATTGTAAGAAAATAATAAAAAATTACTAGTTTCGGAATTTTTCCTTTATATACACCCAATTACTTAACTGGATGCCAAATTTCACCGTTCTTGGTCCTCTAGAACTGGGTTAGAATTAAGGTCTATAGGTCAGTTAACCCCCTGTTAAAATTAACGATTTTCGGACTTCATTATCTAAATAACGGTTTGAGCTGTATTTATGAAATTTGATGCACGTATACAAGTAGCGGGTCTAAATTTTTTAGCTAAATTTGATAGGTTTAGGTGGAATAGTTTTTAAGTTATGAAGGGGTAAAAAGTGGCTTCAAATGGTTCGTGTAAAATTACCCTCGGTGCCGCTCGCCAGTTCTGTTTACTGAACTTGGCCACGCGCGACCGCGCGTAATGATTATACAGAATTTTGCTCATTTAAATATCAAGTTGAGCTGCATATGTGATGTTTTAGGTTCGTAAATTATTTTTTGCACATATAATATGCAACTTTGTGTCAAACTTATAGGTATTTATCAAAGGTGAAGTTTATTTTGCAATAAAAAGACTAGAGGAATATAACAGTAAATAATTGAGCAGGAGGAACAACAATTTTCATATTGGTTTTATTTCGTTTACCATATATAAAAAAAAATGATTATTAAATATAGGATTAAATGATCGCCTTTTTAATAATATAAATACATTTTTTTATTATACGTTTCTGGCGTTTGCTTTTATTTTGCGAAAACGTCAAACATTCTCAGTTTTAGGTCATATAACCTGTATGGAAGAACTAGTTCATAAAGGTTGATTAAAACCTTTTTTTCACGTGTTCATTGTCTCTTTATGCAGGGTTCTCCGCTCTTCGCAATAAGGCAGCGGCGTGTATCCACAGAGAACACGGAAGGCACAATATTCTTAGTCGGCCCCTTAGATTTCGAGGCGCAGTCCATGTATCACTTAACGTTATTAGCTGTGGTGAGTTTTCTACGAAAGCCTAATGTGCTCCATTGGAATGCATTAATGAGAATCATAAAAATAACGGTCGCTTAAATATTCGTTACTTTTAAGTAGCGCTGGTTACATCTGATAAAGACGACGAAAGACATTTCGAGATGCATTTCACTGTAATAATGTTCTACTAAATTGATCTGGTGACACTAATTTTATAATAAAACCAGTTACAGCTATCACATGTGTAATAGCAGCTGATATTTATAATATATTTTATATATTACAGGATCCCTACGTAGAACTGGGAAAAGATACTCGGAATATAGCTGGATTAGAAATCGTCGTAGTTGTCCAGGACGTGCAAGACATGCCTCCTGTGTTCACATCGGCGCCACCCATCACACACTTACCTCGTCAAGTGGCGCCAGGTGATATGATAGTGAAAGTTCGTGCTGAAGATGGGGATAAAGGTGCGCCTCGGCAAATCAGATACGGCCTTGTATCTGAAGGGAACCCGTTCACACCGTTCTTTAACATCAACGAGACATCTGGTATGTAAGATTCATATATTTGAATATTTATTATAATTAAATTAATTTGTTTGTAGTTTTCTCTAAAACTTGTAGCGTTCATACGTTTAAACTTTCAAATTAAAATATAATACACAGTTAAAATTGCATTAATACATCTAGATATTTGTAACGTATCGAACAGGGCTATCTATGGGACATTTATCCAATGTGGGGAAATTCAATTTCCACACTATGCAGCAAACGATAACATTCATTTAAATTTTATAACTGTAACGTTTCATGTAAAATGCATGTCTATAGCACATTTAGAGCAATTTCGAATTTGTGAACTGCCTTTGATATTGAGAGGGTAGGTTATCAGATCTCTACCAGCCATTGTCTAAATGTTTGATAATCTCAAAAATGAGATGACTTATGGACCAATAAATTTCTTAAAACTTTTGTGGAATTATTACGTTTATTTTAATTATAAAATAATAGTGTCATGTTGAATTTTACCACGGCACAGGCTGTATCTCAGTAACGGGCGGAAGGCGAAGCGCGGAGTGCCTTAATATTACGTTCTCTTTGACTACTCTGCTAAGTACGTTTTCCTACAGACATTTTATTTGTAATAATATATAGTTCTATATTATATATAAATCTCTCGCAAGGAAATAAAGTTTCAATTAAAAATTCATCCGACCGTAAGCTTCCTACGAACCTTTGTATGTTGCAAATGGCGTTTATGTTTATGACAATCTACAGTATTTTAAAGTAAATGGAGATCATTTTCAAGTACTTATCTCTAGCTAGTTGTTATCAAAATAATATTAACTTTTCCAAATGTGTGTGCTGTATTACACATACACATACATATACATGCATATATATATATATATATATATATATATATATATATATATATATATATATATATATATATATATATATATATATGCAATAAAATAAATAAATCAGCTTCACGCTGTATCCCGTACATAGCAGGGTAGACAGAGGGACCCTAGTGTTAAGACACGCAGTTCCCCACTTTCTGCCGAATTCTGGAAGCATTGCGTGTTGAGTGGCAGAACTCAACGCCGCGCTTAACCTCGACACCAGAGCGGAGAAATGGAAATACAAATCAAAGTAAATATTTCATCACCTCGAGTGGGGATCGAATCCACAACCAGTCGGTTTTACAGTCAAGTAGTATTGCAATATAAAGCTAAAAAGTTAAAGAACCCTTATATAAAACGCTCTTTTATTTAATAAAGACACAAGTCATTCTGTATTCATATATAAATAGATAAAAAATACATTTTTTTACATTATAAGAAAAATAAACACTAAAACACCGCAATATTAACGTAGTTAGTATAGCAATATTTCCCATTTTAAAACTCCCATATAGTTTCTGTTTCCAATATAGTTTCTGGCTTGTTAAAATCAACATCAGAGAAAACTTTGTTTTGCAAAACATACATACATACATCATTAACTTTTACATAATTTTCCACTTATTACCTATTAATGTGAGGTCGACGCCCTCTCAGCGAGCGATATTTCAATTTCACTCTATCCTCATATAATTTACGATATTTCGTAATAAAACATGTGTTTTATTGAACACAATTCTCGCTATAGTCACATTTTACTACGTGCTGTAAATAATATTCTGCATTATTAACTTAAAGTGCAGGCATGAACCTCTATTGCTTGGTAGAAATATGAGCAGTTTACTTTGTGTAGATACTATTCATTTAGAATCTTTAAAAATGTTGCATATTTTTTACTTAATAATTCTGTTAACTTTTTTTCAAAAGAGTTCCTCATAATTATAAGATTCTCCTCAAATAGATTCTATTCAGGACAGGACACTCATGTCCATTGTTCATTTTAAATGCTAAGTGAATACAGCCTACTTTGATAAGATCAGCACAACGTCAACCTTCCGCGAGGTGTCCTTTTTACTTATCATGGCCTTTGACCCCAGTTTTATCGCCACCACATCGCGTGACCCACTTCACTCACTATTTTGCACAATAGATAGTAAGTAGCTTCACTCATTTTATCAAAATTAAATCCAACTGTAACCGCCAACTTTGACAATTAACCATTAAGCTCAGCTTATTTTCTAGTACCAACTGACGAACTCCCCAGTAATTAAACTATACTCGTGCCAAAATAAACTTTAAATTTAAATCTCCCAAGTGTCAAAATGAGATTACATTTTAGAGCTTTTTAGTCTTTATTGAATCAGACGGATTCAGATGGAATTATGAGGTTTTAAATTGAAAGCGCTAGATAACGAGCTTAACATAATGTTTCCACTGGGAAAGGAGCTTGAGAATTCCAAAGAGTTGTACAAGTTAAAGGTGGGGTATCGGACAGCCTCGGACCGCGACAAAGAAGAACGCACTGTAGTAGATTAATTGTGAGGAATAAATGTTAATATCAGCTTCACGATGTATCCTGCATGTTTTATAGGAACCAAAAAAATATCGGTAAAATCAAATCAAATTAAATTAAATCACCTTCACGCTGTAACCCGCACAGACCAGGGTAGGCAGAAGAAATATAGTTTTAAGACACTCAAGACATTTAAATAAATATTTAATTTCCGCGAGTGCGGAAAGAAACTTACAAGCAGTCGCGTTTACATAAAACTTAGTTTCTGATTTAATACATTATCATCATCATCAAGGCCGTCGTGACGCAGTGGCACAAGTGTGTGAATCTAAGCGCGGCGGTTGTAGGTTCAATTTCTACTCAGCAAAAGGAATTATTTCATTTCTTGAGCCACATTATGACTTTCTTTTATAATAGACTGTGCGAGACATACGTGACAAAATGTTCGACAGTGACAAAGTATAATAATTATGACACGCGTTAGGAGTTACTTTGTAATAAGATTATGTTATTATAAAGTTCACGTGTATTAACGACTGTCAGGTTTAGGTAATATTACATCGTTATACTGAAACCACTATATCTTTACCACGATTGTTTGTGAAGTAAAAATATGCCAATATATAGCGTGCTTGATAAGTGCTATACATATTTATAGATCAAAATATAGATTATTATAGATTTTGAAACATTTTTTTTTGTTTTACTGTTTGTTATGTAATAAGATATAAAAAAAATCAAATTATAAAATAGGTTCCCTAGGCCTGTGTTGCTGTTTGCGAGAAAAAGAATATTTTTAAGCTACTGAAATACTTTCCAAATTGCATTCATGTAGCTAAAATCACAAATATTATACTTTTATTCCAATGTTAAGTAAGTATATACTTTTTTGATGAAATATCTAAATACTGAAGTTTTTGGTTAGTTGAACATACTACTATAGTCACTGGTTTGTGAATTTTTATGGATCATCAAATTATCGAGATAGGCTATATATAGGCAATATTATATAACAATAATTATATCAAAGTAACCCACTGTACCTGCGGACGCGGAGTTATCAATGTCATTTGTCATACATAATACTTAGTTAACGTTACACAACGTAAACATTTGACCACGGGAACAAAGAAGTTGTAGGTAGAAGTTGTAGTTGTAGTAGTCTTTAGTAAACTCTACTAAACATATAAATGTATATATTTAAACCTGTTACTGTCAATTTTAAAGTATACAATTTTCCATATAAACGCAAACAAGGTACTCTACTCTATTGAAAACAATCCAACTGCCTTAACTTAGTTTTCATAACGAACGGACACTCAGTGAATAGTCCTCTGGGAGACATGACAATACACACTACAGCGCCAACTGGCGACAACTGCGCTGGAACTGCGCTTCACAGATACGCTTCACTTTACCGTTGAATGATAATGATTTGCAAAATCCTATAGTAAATACGAATGTTAGATTTTATATAGACGGTATTATTTTCCACATGTATTTATAACATTTATAATTTCTATAAGCATAATAAAATTCAATTTGATCAATTTAATTGGTCTAATTACATATATTTTTCAATGGAGATAAATTAGAAACTAATATATAGAAAAATATCTTATTAGAGATCAGTTGTGGTGCAGGGGCGCAAAGTGTGAGTGTAGAATCGACTGGTTGTTTGTTCGATCCCCACTCGGAGAAAAGGAAATATTTATTTAAATTTATATTTCCATTTCTTCGCTCTGGTGTCGAGGCAAAGTGCGGCGTTGAGTTTCGCCACTCAACACGCGATGCCTCGACAATTTGGTAGAAAATGGGGAACAAAGTGTCTTGACACGAGTTCCTTCTGGAACCTGGAACTTTGTTCCAGAAGGAAACTAGCGTCAAGACACTTTGTTCCTGAGGGTAGGCAGAAACCTACTCTGCTGTGCATGGGATACAGCGTGAAACTGATTTTTATATCTTATTATTTATTTATCTCTAGCTGTAACACAACCACAAAGCCCAGTCACTAATGGTTGAGATAAATAAAATAAATCGCAATATCGTATTTTTGCTTCAGAAGTTACCAATGGATCGCACGTCAAAGACAAACTCTCGGCAAAGCTATTCGGAAAAGACTTATATTTTATTGCAAGCGTTCTTGACGGGTAAATAAATCGTGATAGATTTCTTTCTATTATACAAAAAGGTGTGGATGACTGATTTTCTTAAATGTATATAAAACTTCCATTTGCCCTAAGTACGTGGTCTAGGATATTGAAATTTGGTATATTGGTCCTTTGAGGAGTAAGGTAGCACTAAGAGAGCCTTTTACAAAATTCATACTTTTACAGGAAAAACCGGGATTTAAAAATACAGTCCACGCAAACAAAGTTGCGAGTTACATTTTGTAACTCATAAAACAGTGTAAAATCAACAATATCATGGATGTAAATGTCGTTAGTACTCCTATATTTTTATTTGAAATACAGATGGACATGTCCATAGTGTCATATTAAAAAAAACGTTTTTGTTCAGAGTTACTGCAAAGCTTTTATAAAATACAAAAAATTAAGAACCATCTCTTCCAAGCTTTATTGATTCTTCTTTTTTAGTTAATAAGACAATTATAAAAAAAGTTATGACCATTCTACTAATATTTTCCGTATAACACTTAGACATAGTAGTAAAAAACTTACAAAAACGACATGCGCATAGTGTTCTTTACTAAATGTATTGTATTATAAAACTTATAAAAATTTAACGCTAGGACTAAAACATGATTTTTATCCCTTTGAAACGACGGCCTCTATGAAAACCCTACATATATACAGTGACGTAAAATACATTACAAGGGTATTACAATGTTTTATTCAAAGGGACGCGACGGGTGAAAAACGATTTTTGTATGACACTCAAACGACAGACAGGCGACGAGACCGAGTTAGATAAATCTAATTATTATTTGAATGTAACGACACCGTGTTTTTGTGGATTTTGTAGGACCGTTGGTAAAATTTGTGAGAAATATTTTAACACCGAAATTTGGTTGAAAGATTAAAACTTAATTATCTAGGTTACGTTTTTGTCTACTGATTCTAAATCAGAAAATACTTAGATTTTTTTAGCTTCACACTGTATTTTGCGCTTAGCAGGGTAGCCAGTGGGAACCTAAGAACCTAATGTTAAGATGTAGATTTTAACAATAAAGATTTGAATTTACAACTCAACACGCATACATAAATTGTTCTAAAAATTTACATACAGCCTACCATACCTACTGTATCTATCCCATAACACCTTTGCCCTGAGTACCTAATGATTCATTGTAATATCCTTTTGTTGGCGAAACTGAAGTGGGTGTTGCTGTCATTCAACATATTTTCTAATGGGTGCCACGGAGATATTTTCTGGCACTAAGTAGGTACCTCTGTTTTGTCTTGTATGCTCCATTGAATATGATTTGCTTTAATGAACGCCGTTGTACACTAAATCTCCACAAATTACAATGTTCACTACATTATGGACTTGTTTTGGATAGTAATAAGCGAACACAAATGCCTAATATAGAAACAACATAATATCTTATTTCTATGAAAGCACGAGCAATTCCTTCGATTTACGTTTTAATAATAGATTAGCTATTATTAAAACGTAAATCGAACGAAGCGATTATAAATATGTAATGATCAAAAAGAAAAATATTTTAAAATTATTTTATTATATTTACTGATTATAAGTACACACAGGCAAATATTTGTTATCATTAAAAAATGTAAAATTGTTAAAGGTTTTGTATTTGTAATATAGCGCCATCTATTGGAAATCCTCTTAAATAAATTAGAGTACACGTTCCCATATCTTATACAACAAATATTTCCTAGTTTACGTAGTACACGGCAACGTACATAGAGGGCAGGAAATGGTAGAAAAGATACAATTATTGGTTCCTTAGAAATTAAATATTGAAAAACAACATATATTCAGATTTGCTTAGTAAGCATATAAAAAATACTTCAAAAGAAGCTTTTAAAAAATAATAGAGTTCAACGGTATGCGTAAAATATTAAATGGTTAAACAAAACGAAGATTAATATAGTTTCATATAATCTCGACAATCGACATTCTATATTATGTATTTTGTACAGTCGACTCTCGTCAATTTAAAACTTGGGCCATTCAAAAAAGAGTCAAAATTTTTGAGAGAAAAAAAAACTATCTGATATAATTATGAAATATTTGTTAACTACTACTTTTTAAGTTTTTCCAAAATTTTAAAGAAGTTAATTTCCCCGCTCTGGCAGACAAACCGCGGCGTTGATTCACCGTGTCTCGAAAGTTGGAGAAATGATTATTTAAACAGTTAACCTGCGTTTGAACTTCTAATGTAACCTGATGGAATGTTTTCGTAGTAAAACCTTGAAATAAAATATGATTTCTGTAGTATGAATTCAGTTACATCCGAGATATCCTAATACACAAAATGGCACAGAACAGATCATAGGTTAGGTTCTATCAATGGAATTCATAACAAAGTAACGGTAGTCTTCTATTTGAAGTCGGTTTTTTTGTCCAAAAATATAATTATTTATTTATTTTGCAGGTGAAGTGACACTTGAACGGCCAATTGAAGAAATTGCAGCAATATCACATGCTGGAGCTCCTATACTTCTTACTGTAGTAGCTGAAGAGGTGCGTCTCTCTAGAGAGGAGCCTGAGGCGATGTCGTCAACAGTACAACTTGCATTTATACTTCCTGAACGTGACAACTCGCCACCATACTTTGAGAATGACTCGTAAGTTATTTGTTGTTTTTTTTAGAATTAATAATAATTCATGTTAAAATTTTAAAGAAACTGTTCGTTATGGAGGTATTTGTATATATACAAAAAAATATATATAATATGTAATAAAAGTCACAAATAAAAAACTGAGTGAAATGCTTATTTTAAATCTATTAAATAGTGCAAGATTATACGAAACATAAAATATTTTTTTCTCTTGTAAACATAGAACCATATAATATACGACTACTTAGTTCATGGAATTATATTATTTAAAAAAAAAAAAATTAATTTTCAGATATATAAGCTATTTAGACGAAAATGCTCCTCAAGGTACAGCGCTTGTATTTAACGATCCTTATATTCCTCAAGTGAATGATAATGATGCAGGAAAAAATGGCGTGTTCTCCCTCACACTAGTTGGTAACAATGGTACTTTTGAAATATCTCCAACAGTCGCTGAAAGGCATGCACAATTTATTATCAAAGTTCGAGACAACACCATGCTGGATTTCGAAGCCAGAAAATCAGTTATCTTTCAGGTATATTTATATTATCGAATCATTTAAATATATAAGGGCATGCGTGGCGCAGGGGCACAAGCATGTGACTGTAAGTGCGACAGGTTGTGGGTTCATTTCCCACTACTGTTCTACCACTCAACCCGCAATGCTTCCAGAATCCAGTGGAAAGTGTGGGACGAAAGTATTTTAACAATAGGTTCCCAGATTCCCTCTACCTATCGTGCTAAGTGCAGGATAAAGTGTGAAGTTAAAAAAATAAAATATATTTTTAATTATTTACTTAATAATATCTTATTAATTATTCTCCATTTTTGAGTATTTATATTTTAACTAGCGGACCCGGACGCGGCTTCGCCCGCTTAAACTTTACGAATGCTTATAGATATATTTAGGAAATTGTTTGGGAAAATATGTAACTAATTTAAATAAAAAAAATATAAGTAAACGTAACCATAGTAAAATATTAATAAAAAAACTAAACAAAACCAGCTACATTATTAATAATTTTATCTCTTTCTGTCTTTCTATTTCCCCGAGCTAATATCCAGAATAACTGAACTAATTTTTATTGGACTTTCAGTGATCGATTTTACTGATTTACCCGGGAAAAATCTTTTTACTCGTTTTCCTTGCGCGCGTACATTAAATATGATAAGTTTTGCGAGCAATATCAAATAAAATCCCAGAAAACTAAAACCACAATTTATTAAGTGTATAACAACGATATACATAACCATCCAACCAAGATAAAATAACCAACAATTCTCTCCTTAATACTTAAATAATATTACACCGATGCCGCGCAGGGCCGCAACTTACACCACACCAAGAAATTTATGAAAATCTAACTAATCTGCTCCTCGAATAAGCGAAGAACCAAAGAAAAGTATAAATTAATTATAAACAGCAAATAATTACATAAAAATTAACAGTAGTTCGAAAATGTATGAAAATTTACAAAACCGTCAAAGTTGCAGATGGTCCGTTC
>JAATLQ010004451.1:5451-33331 GCA_013421005.1 Heliconius erato x Heliconius himera | reverse complement strand
ACGTAGAACTTCCGTTAGTTTATATTTAATACAATAAATTGTCGATATAGAAATTGCGTAATGTTTTAATAAATTTAATAAATAATATTTTTTGTGAGAATGACCATTCCATATTCCCACATCGAAGTGGAATCATCGTTCATAGGGTTAATTTGTATTAATTTTAAATATTAATAAAGTTAGTTTTAAAATCATTTCGGTTTTTTTTCAATCATCTGTCTGCCGCTAACGTAATTTACATGTAAATATACATGTATATTTATATAGATTATACCGTAGCCAACTGTTGGGGTTGTAATTTACTGCGGTGGTTAATAACAAAGGTTGAGTCAAATGGTAAGAAATTTATTACTTCAATTAGCAAAGTCACAATTTACCGTAGATTTATAAGTTATTCTTCTATTATAATAAGTTGTTAAAACGACAATTATTATAATATATTGTATAATTTCGATATCATCGGCATTTGTATACAGTTGGATTGTGAGCCAGATGATATTGCTCAAAGCTTTTTTCTCACACTTTGTATAACCACATAAAATATTTTTAAATTAAAATTTTATTAAAAAAAAAAATAATAGAAAAAGTTACTACCACAACAATGATTTAATACAAATTTATTACTCTTATTTAAAATATAATACTCAAAAAACTAGTATTATAAAATTCCGTATAATATGAAGCCAATCATGGCGCAGGGGTACAAGCGTGCGACTTATGTGTCAAAATTTTAGTTAAGTATTTTTATCTCTATTCTTTTCATCGTTGTGACATAGGTTTTGATGCAAATTACTTGCAAAATATTCACTAAATGCGACAGGTTGTAGGTTCAATTCACACACGAGGAAATTAAATATTTAATATTTCCATTACATCGCTCTGGTAACGAGGCAAAGCGCGGCGTTGAGTTCCGCCACTTAAAACGCAATGCCTCCAGAATTGGACAGAAAACGAAACGGAAATCTTAACACTAGGTTATCAGGTTCTCGCTGCTCACCATGTTTGTAGAATACAGCGTGAAGCCAAAAAACAGATCTTTGAATTTCACTATTATTACACATTTTAACTAAATCTATTTAACCGGATTAATCGCGTACATTTAGTATTATACATTTTTGGAAAGACTACTGCAAAGATTAATCCAGTTAAATAATTTTATTTCAAAAAGAAGATAATTTAATAAATATCCTGCCATTTGAACATTAACATTGTTTTAGTTTTGCTGCATTATACCGACGTATAATGCATAGTAATGTTGTGGGAATATCTCAGGTGAATAAGGTAGAGCTCCCTTAATTGGTAATCTGCATACGAGTGGTAGCACTGCATGTACGTTGTGAAGTTTTTATTTTCTTTACGTTGGTATTTAATAAACAGTTAAAAGTTTTGATAAGTGAATAATATTTCTGTATTATTTTTAATGTTTAAATGAATATTTTTTTATATTTAACAGACTGATTTTTATTGTTGTTAAAATATATTTTTTTAATCTGCATCTCAAAATAACAATATTACTAATAATATAATTATTGAACCTAAAATCGACGTTATCAAAACTCTATTATTTGTAAATTACACGCTCATGTATGTGTAGAAAGAGGTAACGTATGGAAATGTTAACCTAAAATAATACAGAATTAAACATGATATGTTAAGGTTTATTAAATATTTGTTTTTTAAATGAAAATTGATATTAGTATAAGTTTTATCGTTTTTAAATAAGTGTTCTTAATTATTTAATTAATTACTGTTGGCGCAGCGGCACAAGCCTGTGACTGTAAACGCGACGGTCGTGAATTTAAGAAATTTAAGAAAGAAATATCTGAGTTAATCAAGGATTTTGGGTAGATCTCAGATTGAAAATACTATTATGATAAGAAATAATATTTCTTTAAGAATAGATTAGATAACCGACATAAAGAATAAAACAGATGTGTTGATCGCTGAGAATAATATAATAACTTTAAAACACAGATTGAATATCTTAAAAAATCCGCCTTTTCGATACAACTCTACTATTCTAATTTTCTCTGTTAGTGATTTATATATAAATCTTTTGAGAAAATAAATCTCTCTTTATTTATTAATATTTTCATTTTTACGCCTTAAAAGTAACTTATAGGTGTATATTTTTTGTAAATACCTTTTTTTACTGTTTTATTACACAGGTAAACGAAGAGTCGTGAGAATAGAATCATTTTTCGCTCAAAATTGATATTTCACGCATAATATTCTTTTTCATAATAATATCTGTGAAAAGGAACAAGGGAGGGAAGTATAAAATATAAATTACGTACCGCCACGGCAACTTCGATTGTAACGTATGAGTGTTTAGACAGTGAGTAGGCTTTGTTGTCGACGAAATTGTTTGGCGAAAGATGCGTTTGAAATTTATTTTATTCATTGAAATGAAAATAATGAACATTTCATAGTAAAATACTACTTAATTTATTTCGACATATCTTACTTTTTGCTCATATTTTAGAGACATTTGAAGTACATGTAATATATACAAATTTTAATAGATTTTTTGCGGG
Source organism: Heliconius erato x Heliconius himera (assembly GCA_013421005.1). Classification (NCBI taxonomy): domain Eukaryota; kingdom Metazoa; phylum Arthropoda; class Insecta; order Lepidoptera; family Nymphalidae; genus Heliconius; species Heliconius erato x Heliconius himera. Next base: position 30,794 of record JAATLQ010004451.1, on the reverse strand, counting down.
TTGTCGTGGCGATGCAATGTGTGATTATAAACGCAACTGGTTGTAGATTTGATTACCAGTCGAGGCAATGAAATATTAAATATTTGAATTTTCCTCGCTGTGGTATCGAAGCAAAATGCGACGTTGAGTTCTGCCAATCAACACACAATGTCTCCTGATTGCAGCGGCAACAAACAGAAGTGTCTCAATGTTAAGGGTATTTAACACTAGGTTCCCAGGTTCTGCCGGCCTACCCTACTATGTGCGACATATATCCTGAAGTTTAATAAAATTTTAATTCCACATTTTATGAGTTATTTTTTTGTCAATTTCCTGAGTTTTATGAAAAAACGGAACTCTTATAGGATCAATTTGTTGTCAGGCTTTCTGTCTATCATGAATATTTATCTCGAGGTCTCTTGAATGTATTAGTTGCCTTGGAAGCTGACTTAGTCAACGCAATCAAAAAATATGATCGTTTCACCGTTTTTGTTGCAGTTCGCCACGTCATCAATACCTGTAGAGTACTTGCCGTAAACATACAGTACAAATAAAGTATTTCCTGTTGACATAATTACAATCCTGAAATTGATACGGAACCCTCAATACGCGAGGCCGACTGGCATTTCACCGATTTTTTTTTATCACAAACACAAACTAACAGTCATAACGTTCTATCAGAGATTTAACTACAAACTACGATTCTCATATAATACAGCAACATGAAAATATTCAAATATAATTAATTTAGTTACAGTTATGTGTGTTCTTAGTTACACATAGCATTTTTTTTTCTTTCACCACAACAAAAGAATAAAACTTAGATAATGTGGACATAGAAGCTTTTATATACATACAAGTATAGTCGCTTGGAAGTAACAGTTTTGTGGTATTTTGCTTTGTTCTGACCTAATTCTTAGTGTGTTGTTAAAGTCAGTACACGTACTCATAAGTAAGTAGTGCTTCAAATTGAGAACAATCAATTTCTATTAGTGTAGGTACCTTTTAAATAATTCACCGAAACTATTTTGTTTCAGGTGAAGCTAACATTTTTATTTCAGATATTTGAAGCTTTAAATATACTTAATAGATATAGAGTAAATACTCATATATATATTTTTCTATCTTCGTTATTATTATACAAAAATACGGTTTTTGGTTCAATTTTCTTCCTACGCAATGCCTCCAGTATTCGGCAGAAAGGGGTAAATGGAAATGTTTTAATGGGAACGGAGTTCTCAGGTTCCCTTTGCTTACCTTAATATGCGCGGGATACAGTCTAATTATTTAACAAACTTTTTAAAGATACATCAGCTTCACTGTGTATCCCGCACACATCAGGGTAGGATACACAGTGAAGTGTATTTCCCACCGAATTCTGGAGGCACTGCGTGTTGAGTGGTGGAACTCAACGTAGTGATTTGCTTTGATAAATGAGCGAAGAACTGAAAATATTAAACATTTCATAACAAGAGAGTGGGAAACGAATCCACAACTTGTCACGTTCATAGTCACATACCTGTGCCCCTGAGCCACGACTTGCCTCAATGTAAATATAAAAAAAAAATATATAACAATATTTTTGAAATAGAACGATATATGAAAAATATAAACGAAAAATGTTATCAGTAAAATTTTTATTTGTATTCACTCATCTAGCCGTCTATATATGTAGAGAGAACGTATGTTATATTTTTTAGAATTTTAGATTTCAATAGAAACAATTCGATTCACAACAAAAATGAAAATTGGAAATGTTCTGAATACTATTTAGCTTAAAATTATACAATATAACGCGACGAAAGAGCATTGTGTCAGAGTGTCAACTTCAGTGTAGTGCAGTGAGCGAATGAAAATCGTTATATAAATTTCAACAATTAATAAAAGCTCATTTCCTATTAAATAATTTCTATATGTTTTGAACTAAGAGAATGCACAAGAATTAATAAATAAATAAATAAATTAGCTTCACGCTGTATCCCGCATACAGCAGGGTAGACAGAGGGTACCTAGTGTTAAGACACACCGTTCCTCACTTTTTGCCGAATTCTGGAGGCATTGCGTGTTGAGTGGCAGAACTCAACGCCGCGCTTTGCCTCGACGCCAGAACGAAGGAATGGAAATATAAATTTAAGTAAATATTTCATCTCCCCGAGTGGGGATCGAACCCACAACCAATCGGTTTTACAGTCACACTTTGTGCCACTGCGCCACGACTGGCCTTATTATTTTACTCAACACAAGAATTATTCATATGAAATTTTTACACTTTACGTAATAGACGTATCACGTTGTGGGTTATGTCTAGCTCAACAGATTGATAGTAGGTTTAAATATTTTTCGGGGAAGTTGATTTTTTTTGTGTGGTCTCTTTGTTCAACTTCAGCATTGTTGTGTTATTGTACAATAAAGTTTAAAAATGAACACTTACAATATTATAAAAAAATATTCTTTTTTTTTACAGAGCAGTTCCAAATATTTAACATATAATAGAATAAACTTTACTCTTATATGCTCCTCTAGTCGTTTTGCAGGATTCTTAGTAAAAGTTCAATAAAAATTAGATAGAGATTTGGAATTTATATTCTCTTGAAATATTAATAAATATATCCAAAAATAATAAAAAAATAATATTATATTATTCTTGCTTGTAGGTTTCTTGTTCTTAATAAAGTTAATATATTATTTCGCACACCCGATATCATTTATATAATTAATAGACAATGGTAGGAGCTCTCGTTCGTTGTGTCTTGCGTGATCTGCCCCGATTAATCTTTATACATTTCTTATGAAAATAATTAATTTCTGCGTAAAGGTGTGTGTTACTTATTGCTGGTAGAATAAGGTGAATCATATAAAAAATGAAAATCTTTATATTAAATGTCATACGTTTTATTTTAAATAAAGTGAAAGACAACCAAAATAATAATATTTCGCAGTCAAAACACGCGCACAATTAATTTTAAATGGTAAATTAATTTAAAATGGTATATATTGTGTGTACGAGACAATAATATATATAAAATCTGTTTATTTTTATTTCTTTTAGCTTCACTCTGGAAAACAAAATATTAAATTAAATCGAACCCTCAACCGCCGGTTCTACTGTGCTCTTAAGCTGCGCCACACTGTGGCACTTTTACATAAGTGCTTTTAATCTTATGATTAAATAATTATTCATTTAAGAGATTGCAAGTAACAATTTATATATATTGAGGCCAGTCGTGGCGCAGCGGCACGAGGTGTGACTGCAAAACCGACTGGTTGTGGGTTCGATCCCCACTCGAGGAGATGAAATATTTACTTAAATTTATATTTCCATTTGTTCGTTCTGGTGTCGAGGTTAAGCGCGGCGTTGAGTTCTGCCACTCAACACGCAATGCCTCCAGAATTCGGCAGAAAGTGGGGAACGGAGTGTCTTAACACTAGGTTCCCTCTGCCTACTCTGCTGTGTGCGGGATACAGCGTGAAGCTAAAAAAAAAGATTATATATAAAGACCAGTTGTGGCGCATGGGCACAAAGTGTGACTGTAAAACCGACTGGCTGTGGGTCCAATCCTCACTCGAGGAAAAGAAATATTCATTTACATTTATATATTAATTTCTTCGCTTTGGTGTCGACGCTAAGCGCGGCGTTGAGTTCCGCCACTCAACACGCAATGCCTCCAGAACTTGGCGGAAAGGTGAGGAATGGAGTGTCTTAACACTAAGTTCCCACTGCCTCCCCTGCTGTGTGCGGAATACAGCGTGAAGCTGATTTGAAATTATATGTAATAATTTAATCAATGCTATGAAATACATAATTATATAGCAAATAACAATTTTCTTCTCTTCATTATTTATGGTAACCACAGCACGATGTGTTATTGATTGCGGCCGATTCAGCATTCTAGCCGCGTTTAGGAATGTAAACTATACTGGTGCGAGCAAAACAAACATATATGAACGAGAATTCATTTAGAGTATATTCTTTGTTGAGATACTGATCTATCTATGAACGAGAATTCTTAAGTATATTTTTTGTTAGGCTACTGATTTGTTTCATTATTGGCAATTAGGTGGTAACTGATGTATAGATCAATGTATGTAATTTTTTTTCACATTCACAAAAGTACTCTAGATATGCTATTTATTTATACCAGGAAACTGTGTGTAATTCAAGTCTGGATTTTAATAAAAAGATATATAATAAATTTATAAATTCGTATCGAAGCTACATTTGACTACATGCCAATAAACGTTAAGTAAAGCTATTAATTAAATATATTTATGAATAGTGTGTATAGGAAACTATTGATCCAATTATAAATTCGAATGGAATTTATTTGAAGTCACGGCTCTCTTAAAATAAACATTTCGCTTGTCACTATTTGGTCAGAGTGGGGCGTTAAGTTCCGCTAAAAAAATCGCAGTCAAAGTAGGGCTAAGTAGGGTTAAGTTCCGTTAAACAACACGCAATAAAACTGAGTAGGATAAAGACTCTAAAATGAAATGACACGTAATTTTGTTCTATATATCCCACAAAAAAGCGAGAAATGTGAAAAAGATAAAAGAAGACTGTAACAATAGATTCAGTATTTATATCTGACCTTTGTTTATCTGAAGTAATAATTCTTTACAAAAGATAAAACCGAACATGAAGGCTTCTTATATTATCGTTCCTCTATATACCTATTAAGCAATCTGTTGTACCGATCTCTTGCAGCCTAAATTTTTTTATATTAGCTTAATCATATTTTATACTTAAAGTTTAAGAATAATGGAAATTACTGTATTTAATTGTACCATTTAGACACAGTAAGCCCAAGTTTCGTTTTCTATAAAAAAAGTAAATATAAAAGTCTCTGAATAACAACTCTGGAGTGACTGTAAAACCGACTGGTGGGTTCGATCCCCACTCGAGGAGATGAAATATTTACTTAAATTTATATTTCCATTTCTCCGTTCTGGTGTCGAGGTTAAGCGCGGCGCGGCAATCTCTCAAAAATTCGGCAATCGTGCAAAGCGGAGTGTCTTAATGCTAGGCACAGAGAGTGCCTAATTTTGTTCTATATCCTACTACATGCGGGATACAGCATGAAGCTGAAAAAAAACAGAGATGTAGAATCTCAGATTCTTTTGTTGTTGTGTGACGGTGATTTATTCATCAGAATCAATAAAACAAAAATATATATTTTTCTACGGGATTTGGCAGAATTTATATTATTTATAGGTTATATTCATTTGATATATATTTCAAGTAAAAAACTCTTTTTTATAATGCATATGAAAGCTAATATAGCATATTCTAGCAATATTAAAATTTATAATTTTATATAAGAAGGCTTATAGGCAGGCCGACATATGATTAAATTTTTATATTTAAAGCAGTTATTCAAAAACAGAAAAGTTATCTTGAATAGTACATTTAATGTTATATTTAATTTCATGTTATATTAAAACATTTAAAACATCAAAGGATTTATATTAAAATTGCTACAAGTCAAGAGCTTTTGACAATACTTGTAACTAGAGAGTGCTTGTATGCCAGTGAGTCTTCCCATTCTACAACTACTGTATATGTTTTTTAAAGTAGCTAACTAACCTATTTTATAGCATTTAAAGAATTTTATAAAATAAAATGCTTTAATGTATCTATATTTAGAAGTTTTTGTTAGCTTCACGCTGTATCCTGTATATAGCAGGGTAGACAGATTGAACGTAGTGTCAAAATATTCTCCACTTTGCCTCCAAATTCGAGACATAGTTTGTTCGGTAGCGGAACTCGATGCCATAATTTGTCTTAAAGAATATCGGTAATATAGAAAAGTAAACAGCTTCACACTATATCCCGCAAACAGCAGGGTAAGCAGAGAGAACCTAGTGTTAAGACACTCCGTTCCCCACTTTCTGCCGAATACTGGAAGCATAGCGTGTTGAGTGGCAGAACTCAACGCCGCCGCCGAAAAGTAAACAAAAGTAATAATTCACGACTCGGGCATTGCTTTCCACCAATGCGCTATTATACTAGGTTATTAGCCGTAAAAATACTCGAGGGAATACAAATCCATCGCTTTGATTAACAAAAAGGTGACCCATTGTTTAGTATTCTGTAAAGTAACGTTAAAAAAAAACTTTTTCTTATATAAAAAGGTTTAAACAAATTTGTGTTTTATAGTCATAGTAAATTAAGATGTAAGCAGTAGGTACAGGAAATGCTTCAAGCTTTTATAAATAAATAGTTTCATTTTAGATAGTCTAAATTTTATCTTGATCAATTTACATTTTGCGGCGTTGAGTTCCGCCACTCAACACGCAATGTCTCCCAAATTCGGCGGAAAGTGGTGAAGGGAGTGTCTTAACACTACTTCCCTCGGCACTGCTGCCTGCTGTGTGCGAGATATAGCGGGAAGTAGATAAAAAAATACTATTCCCTGCCACTTGAGTAAACTCACAAACGGAGGAAAATTCACTTTGTTTTATATAAAAAGACAAAGAAAGCGTGGCGTTCAGTTACATCGACCCATACATAATAGGAACAAATTACAAAATTAATCAACTTATCCAGAACATATATTTTTATACATACATATATAAATACTTAAAGTCCTACATTTAGAACGTAATTCAAAAATTTATCCTACAACTTTGCTAAACTAATTAAATTACTTCAGTGCGCAAGAAACAAACATTGGATTATAAGAAAATTCTTATATAAGACCGAGTATTTGCAGTAGAAATTGTTCTCATTAGCTAAAGTGGTTAATATCAGAGCTGCTTTTTATTTTCACGAATACTTTGTCATTATTTAAGAGAACGTTTTACGGGATTTAACGCTACCTGCGCTAGGGTTATAGGGCGCAGCGCCTGGGGAATGTAGCTGATTGGCCGGCAGACAACGAGAATTTATAACAAGCTTTGTTTCAGTTTAATTTTAATTTTTCAGTTTAATTTTTTATTAAAAATTCTTCTTTGTCTCAGCTTCACGCTGTATCCCTTAGCGGGGTAGGCAGAGGGAACCTAGTGTAAGACACTCCGTTCCCCACTTTCTGCCGAATTCTGGAGGCATTGCGTGTTGAGTGGCAGATCTCAACGGCTCGTTTTGCTTCGACATCAGAGCGAAGAAATGGAAATATAAATTTAAGTACATATTTCATTTCCTCGAGTGGGAATCGAACCCCGACTGGTTTTAGTTGGTTTTACAGTCACACTTTGTGCCCCCGCGCCACGTCTGGCCTCATGGCCATTTGTTAATTTGAATAATGTCCTCTTTTTTGAAATCGGTTAGATTATAGTTATTTCAGCAATTTCCCTGGATGGAATGTAGATTAGGCCATTATAAGTCGATTTGATTGTTTAATATCTTTTGGTGGATATGCAGCCATCCTGACAATTCTTAAATTCTAGTTGTTTATAAACAGCTGATTATGTATTTATGAGAATTGGTTGAATAACCAATATTAATATAGTTTATTAATAATTCTTACCTTCTAACAATTGTTTAGATACGGAGTAAAGCACCAAACGTTAACATAAGAATATATCAACATGTATTTCATCATCATTCATCTTCATCTCTTTTTATCTTTCACGGCCTCATTACAAATAGAATATTCTGGATGATTCTTTTTCATTTCTCTTTGGCATTACTATTGTACTAGTATGAAGGTGGTTTTATATCTATTTGTTTACGACGTGACTAAGTTGTGAAAGCTATTATTTATTTCGATACAACAAAAGTCATTACAGATTGTTACCTCGACAATTGGTAGGCTTTATCTTTTTAATAGCATGATGGTGGTACATATATTTTGCGGAAGGCAAGAAAGAGGGTATTTGACAAAAGAAACCGACAAAAAGAACCTTGAATTCTAAATTTTGTCCCCTTTTAAGGTTATTATTTTTTAGGATTTAACCACAAATGTGTAGTTTTTAATTTTTTTACTGAACTAGTATTACTTGTATATGCTATCTGCCAAATTTCATAATTCTAGGTCAACTAGAAGTACCTTATTATATTTGATTTCTTTTATAGTATCGAAATACGCGTTTTTTGTTATATAAACGGCCATATTTTTTTAAGTAAATGTAAAAAAGCGATTTTTTCAGGAAAGCCGTAGATCTAGGTATATGGTTTGAATTTCGACTCGTAATCTCCAAGCGTTGACAGACAGACAGACGGACAGACAACAAAGTGATCTCATAAAGGTTCCTTTTTTCCATAAACGATACGGAACCCTAATGAACAAAAATCACATCAAATCACGTAGAAGCCGGAATGTTAGCTACAGTTCCTATTTAAGTATATTATATATTCAATTATGATCAGTATCGGTATGTACGTACATTTAATGTTTCTGGTATGCAGAACGACGTCACAGCCATTGGTAATTAAACGGAAACAATTGTGCTTCCGATGATTAATTGCGTCAGAAAACAAACAGCCTTAATGACAGACTCTAATTACTTTTAATGGATCGATTTTGTGTTGAACAATTTTTGTATAAGCTCAGGATTGAAATTTTTAATTTAATTTGCAACAAATTGATTGATTACCTTTTTGCTTTTCACGCAAAAAAGTTTATATGAAGTAGTTTTTTTTATTAGTGATTTTTTTTTAGTGTTACGCTATATCTCAGACATTGCTCTGTTAATGTTGTGTGTTGAACCTGGGAACGTACTAGATCGTCTCGCTAGGTACTAGGTTTTCTCACTTCACCCATTAAGTCCCGTATACACTTAGCTATTTCTATTTGCCTATACGGACGAAGTCGCAAAAAATCTAGTTTTTTTATAAAGGAACCTTATTTTAAAATAGAAACTATATTTTGCATGAAAAAATAATTTTAGTAACATAGTTCTTAGGTAAATTTCATTCCTTGTACTTTATACGAGGTTGTGATTTCTCAGTAGCATTACACAGAGCACGCAGACCATTAATTATACAAGTTGTTAGGTCAAACTTACCTAATAAATATAATATAATACAACTCGCTTTCATTGTATCCGAATCAGCAAGAGGCGAGACGCTAACATACATTTTGGAAACACCAAAACAATAGCGATCTGAGTAATCCTGTTTGGATCTTGATTACAATAGATAGAGATAGTTTTCTAGATTGTATTTAAAGTAACACAGGCAACTTGCTTGCTATTAATATTTTACGTTAGAATTCTAAATATTTGAGGAATTCTTCCACTTATTTGTATACATATTACTACTACTATCTACCTATACGAATATGTTACTTGTTGATACTTTAAATGAAATACCCGTGATGTTAAATTTAACTGAAATTTATTTTATTCAATTTTATTTGGTTTCACTTTTTACTCACTAAATCCCATTCATAAAGAAAGATAAATATATAGATTGATTGGAGATTAAGTGTTTAATGATACTCATGTTTACTTGGATAAGTAAGATAAGTGTTAAATGGTACTCCTATAAATTTAAAAGATTGGCTTACATAGACTGGTAAAACAATAACCGTTTTATATATCAATGGAAATTAACAAAAAAAACTTGTAAAATGTGAGTCGGTCGCGCCCTCCGAAGGTTCTGTACCAGTTTTGTGATTGTAGGTCAACTCGAACGTGATATATAAAACAGTTCTGGATCCCTTAGCAAGTCAAGTAAGCATATTTAATCTCTAAACGGTTATTAGTGTATCTGTGTATAAGTAATCGCTTGAGTTATCTCTCTCTCTCTCTCTCTTTGTATATCAAATATGAATAATTTCCAATAGTGAGCACAAAGTGGAGAACGGAATATCTTAACACTATATGTTCTCTCTGTGAATGAGAATAATTAGGAAAATGACACATTTGATCGTTTAATTTTCCTAATCATTCTCATTCACAGAGACACGTTTGATAATATTGGAAAGGTCGAATAAATTGCATATAAACAGAGCAATGAGCGAAATAAACAAAGCTTTGTCTCGATCGATCTCCACTCTCAATGAAAAAGTTAAATGGGAATGAAATAATGTTGCAAGTGGAAATAGTCGAGTTATATACCTACTTATTTCGTACTATTCGCAAATCCTGTGTACATGTAATTATTATACTTCCATTATATCGTCATAATTATAATCAGCAAGTACTTAATCAAGAAACTTTTGTTAGGTACTTAAAATATAAGTTTACAACGTCGCCGCTTACTTTGACTTCTAAATGGAATAATTCCAATGATAAATGTTATTAATAGTAATTAATAGTAAGATATAAGTTATTAATAGATTTTTTTTTTTGTTATCCTGGCGATCTTGCAACGGAAACGAGCGTAAATTATAAATATACTTTATTGTCTCTCTCGATTGAGATATAATTATGTTCTAATTTTGAGAAAACCCGACAACATGGTTCAAAATGACGATATTCGAGATTTAGCGTAGGAAACATATTATTATAATAAAAAATTGAAACGTCATTATACTATTATACTATATTTTTTTAAATGAAAACTTTTTCTCTTTTCCGCCAAAGATAAATAAAAAAAGAGAGTGGAGAAAAAATCTGTCGAGTACTTTTTAATGGTTAGTTAGTTTGTTCATTTGATTACAGTATTTTACTTCGTTGCCTAGATGACATGCTTATTCTCTATAAATACTCGTAGTAACTAAAATAATTAAAATGTTCATTTTAAAAGGTTATATTATTAACATAAAAATATACAAATCTACGTGAATAGAACAATATACAGCATACTTAAACAAGAGTTAATTAATATTTATAACTGGGAATCGCCCCGTCTGAGTCAGACATTAGTGTTTTCATAAATTTGATAGTCGCTTTGTGGTTTAAATCGTGCTATATAGTTTACAATTAAATTCTATTTTTTCTCTCTTCTCCTATCTTCTTTAACATTATATAAGATGACGATAAAATTTTTATAAATAATAAAGTTGAGTGACATCTCGTCCTCAATTTCTTATCCATTTAATTGTCTAGTTCTTACATATGTAGAGTATTTTTGTTATGTGTTATAAAAACTCATAGAAACAGATATGTAAAATCAGCTTCACGCTGTATCTCGCATACAGCAGAGTAACGACGGGAAGTTAGTGTTAAGACACTCCGTTCCCGACTTTCCGCCGAGTTCTGAAGCATAGCGTGTTGAGTAGCGGTACTCAAACGAATATGAAATTGTTTTGTTATTTTTCAAATATTTTGGCTTTCTGCTTTAATAATTAGCTTAAAAGTCATAGATTATTAATATTTAGCCATAAATGATTAATAAACGGTTCAATAAGTTCAATATTAAGTGTATGTCATTTCTCATTCATTGATTATAGTATTTAGTAGTTTTATAATACACTATAATATTACACAGTTTCTTATAGAAAGTCCGAAATCCTCGTCTGTGAAGTTCATTCGGTCTTCGCGCTAGTTAAAATTTGCAAGTTCTAAGAAGAAAATAAATCTCGTGGATTTATGATGATTAAACCAATTTTAAAGTTATGTTATAAGAATTTTAATAATGGACTCGTTTCAGTAAATTATATTTATTAAAATGTTAAATAGGTATTTTTATCGCAGAGTAATATAAGTTAACTTACAAATGAAATGATAAAAATTCTAAATGATAAATATTTAACTCAACCTTATTATAAAATTTTTTGGCATTTAAATTAATTTCATTTAGTAATTACATATAGTAAACCTACATCAGGAAAATATCTATACAGCTTCAGCTTCACGATGTATCCTGAAATTTAATATTTTTATTTCTTCTATCTGCTGTTGAGGCAAAGGACGGCGTTGAGTTCCGCCACTAAACAGGCAATGCTTCTAGAATTCGGCGGAAAATGAGTAAGGTAGTGTCTTGACAATAGATTTTCAAAAAATAGGCTATATACTATATAGTTACATAGATAAAAAGTTCATTCGTTCTAGAAAATGTCTCACAAGCTGTATAATGAAATGTAGGCGCGGTACATTTGATTGATCCCGTCGGACTATTTCATAGTTCGTTAGGTTGAAATGTTCTCGGGTGAATAACGCCTTTCAAGCTGCAGAGCGGCGCCTCGAATCCTTTATAAGATATACACACCCTTTTATCAACGCCGCGGTAAATAAACGCGCCCAATTTTATTTTTTATAGGCAATTTTCTAAGTACGTTTTTTGTTTTAGCTTCACACTTTTATTTAGTGTTATCTTAACTTCATTCTCCACTTTCTGTTAGTTTTTTCGAATGCGTGTTGAGTGGTAGAACTCAACGCTGCCTTGGTACTAGAGTGAAAATTATAAAAAATATCTTCCAGAAGTGGGAATCGAACACAGTCATCGCGTTACAGTCACACGCTTGCGCCTCTGTGCCACGACGGCCTCGAGTAGAATTTAAAGTAAACCGTTATGGTGCAAGTGGAAAGTATTGCGATGTAAGGTTCTGATTTTATTTGTCATTTAAAATAATTCGTTCGCGTAGATAAGACAGAAATGAGTGAGTATTATAAGTTTTTCTGAGAAGTTGTGAAAGATAAAGTGTTAAAATTGATGTTAAATTTTAAAATATTTTTCTTCTTTCTTCGGAAGTTCTTGAATATTTTATAAAGTAATGTTAGATATTAATACTTTTTTCAAATAGTATGACCTCCTTAATTATAATAAATAAGATTTTTTTTCTCAAAAAAATGAGAAGGGAAGGATGTTTAATCTCAACGGAGTAAAAAAAAGTTAAAAATGTGTTTTGAAATATAATAGTGATGAATTTCTTAAATTTGTTACTTCAGTAATTTACGGGCTTCCAATTTATTATATTTATTACCTGTAATTAGTCATATTACTTACGTAATGTAATGTTTAATTAAAATATAAAACAAAATATTAAGCTTAAAATTAAGAAACTTTGTAAAAAATTGTTAAAGAACAATAACTAAAGAAGTAGGGCGCACCGTACAATCCACTTAAAAAGCTTTGAAAATTGTCGTAAATTTACGAGGCGGAGCTTTTTCTTCGAATAATAAAATGTTGTTAGAACGATATCTCGGGTTCGTAGTAGATGTTACTGGCCAGCTTCCGGGATGAATAGGGAGTTGTAAGAGTGAGGTGACAGGGCAGGTCGTCCCGGCGGTGGGTATCGATCGGCGCGCTGCGCAACAAGTGACGCCGACACTACACACCGACCGTTTCGATGACGAATTGTGAAATTGACAGAACTGCTGACAGATATTGAACAAGTTTTCGAATAGCACTTCTTTAAAGTTATAGAGTTGTAATAGATTCAATTTATATAGGTTTAGATTAGTTTTATTATATATTTAAATATGAATATTTTAAAATTGAAATAGATATATTAATTTACACTTTGAATGGAAATAACGAAATCTTACATTTACTTACTTTTTGAGTTAAATATGATTAAATATTTTCTTGGTTGTGCAATTGTGATATATCTAAACAAATGACAATTAAACTTATTACTTAAAATTGGCTAGCGCCTGAATGCGTCCGATGACAAAAACTTTGAAACACCCGTAGAGAGTATTGTTATCTATGTTAAGCATTTATAAATGTTAATTAATTCTATAGAATTCCAGAACTTTAGCTATGATTGCAGAAAAGAGACAATTTCATCATTATTTGATTTGCACGTACGACACCGACTAAATTCGATCGGCGTACAATCTGTTAAGTGATATAGCGATCGGATATTATCTCAACCAGCTGATACACTGCTGGCGAAGCGATGTATATTTATTACATCAGAATATTTCAATTTCTTATGAAATCTATTTGTTTTTATTATTTATATAATCTATATATTGTTATATATATTGCAATATTTATTTCTCATTTGAATTGATACATTTTTTTTTATTTATATTTTTTATCCTTTACTTTATGCGCTATTCGCTCTTCTAAAAGAGCCTATTAATACATCACGATCTCCCCTATTATCTAAACTTAAGACACGCGTGTTTCCGTGTACACGCACTTATTAGCTGGTTAAGGGTAACATCTGAATTTAAAAAATATTGCTCTTCTTAGGCAATTTGCAACTAACAATAAGAGTACGAGTACAATCGAGTACGATATTATTATGATATATAATTTGTGATATGATATTTTATATATTTATTATTAGGTATACACATTTCCTGTACTTTTTTAATATTTTGTATATTAATTAATTACTTTTTTTATTTAAAAAAAAACTTGAGCTCAGGAATACAGGATTTTGTACTAACTAGGAAAGAAATAAATAAAATGTTAGAAAAAAACTTTAGAACTGAGATGCGACTGTTGCATCATAACCTCTTTTTATTATATTCAATCAAATAATCAGCTTCACGTTGTATCCCGCACACGCCAGGGTAGGCAAAGGAAATCTAATGTTAAGACACTCCGTTTCCATTTTACGCCGAATTCTGGAAGCATTTGTCTTGAGTGGTGGAACTCAACGCTGCACTTTGCCTCGACACTAGAGCGAAGAAATAGAAATATAAATTTAAATAAATAATTCATTTCTTCGAGTGGCCTCTTATTTTATTATTTTTGATTAATATCTTATTAAGCTTTAGCTAGAAATACATTTAAATTTAATACTACCTTTTTTCAATCTTCATTCACCATTCAACAATATATCAATATTATTGAACAAAACAATTAACTATTGTGACACGTATTTCACACACAGACCAACAAACAAAGGCTAGCTCAATATACGTAATGCACTTGGTTACATTGAGAACAACACTATAGCCTAATTAAGTGTGGACTTGCTGGAACTCTACACGCTCTAGCTTAACGTGTAAACACGCTGGTCCATGTTTACTTCGTTTGTATTGGTTTCTTCTATCTCTTCTTTTCTTGATGTTAATATAAATTTATATTAGGCAATGTCTCGAAAGTTGGACGGAAAGTAAGGTACGGAGGCTCTTGACACTAAATTTCCTCTGCCTACCTCCCCAATATGTATAACAAAAAAAAACGTATCGGATAAATATTATTATACTGTGTGTGAATTTGTTTTTGTATTATTTTTTTTAAACAGCTTTACGCTGTATCTCGCATGTAGCAGGGAAGGTAAAAGATATTTTCCGCCAAATTTTTCGAGGCATTGCCTGTTGAGAGGCCAAACTCAACGCAGAGCTTTTGCCTTGGTACAGAGCGAAGAAATTAAAATATTAATAAATCAGCTTCACGCTGTATCCCACACAGCAGGGTAGGCAGAGGGAACCTAGTGTTAAGACACTCCGTTCCCCACTTTCTGTCGAATTCTGGAGGCATTGCGTGTTGAGTAGCAGAACTCAACGTCGCGCTTAACCTCGACACCAGAGCGAAGAAATGGAAATATAAATTTAAGTAAATATTTCATCTCCTCGAGTGGGGATTGAACCCGCAACCAGTTAGTTTTACAGTCACACCACGCCGCTGCGCCACGACTGGCCTCTAATAAAATATTAATAAATAATAATTAATAATTTATTACCCCGAGTGGGAATCGAACCCACAACCATCGAAGCACAGCCATACGCTTGTGTCCACGACTGTCTATTTTTGTACCTCATGTGTAAACATACTGTGTAGAGCCACTGTCACGTGGCAGTAGCGGTAACAATTTCAACAGTACAGCGGCAACTCGTTTACATAGAGTCGCTGACACAGATGCTCTTGACAAAGTAAACAAAGGATGACGGTGTAATTTATTTTCAATATCCACCAACCAAGTATGCACTTACCGTAAAATTAAACTTGTGAAAACGTCGTGCAGTATATTGTAAAGTTGATGGAATCCGGCGTCTATGGCACTTATAAACTCTATATATTGCAAAAGTAGAGGCAGAAAGATTGAGACAAAAATATAATATAATATTGACAATATTTCTCTACATCGTGAACTCTATTTCATTGCATCTGGTTATAGGTTCAAATTTAGTTCAGAGTAATATTTATATTTAAAATACAAAAGATTTTTCTGATTTGCTTATACGCCGCATTTTGGCATTGCTTTAATAGTTGCGTAATGTCTTTTGTTTTGAAAGTAATGAATGTTTTGAATGTTGTCTCAAAAAATTTCTGATACAGATACAACGTAACTTATATTTTAATACACGAAAAGTATGCTTTGTTTATTATTTTTATTTTATAATGTTGTTTTTTTCAGTTTTAAATGTATTCTTCTTTGTTTATTACTTTTTAAAATCAATATCCACTCCAGTTTCCTCCTAATGAAATATTTAATATTTTCTATTTTTGTTGGTATCGAGATAAAACGCGGCGCTGAGTTCAGCCAACCAACACACAATGTCTACAGAATTCGGTTGAAAATGGGTGCGGAGTGTCTTAACACTAGGTTCCATCTGCTTATCCTCCTATATGCGGGATATAGCGTGAAGCTGGAAAAAAAAATAGTTACTAGAATATTGCTGTGTTCTAATGTACATATTTTTAACTTCAAGATTTCACTCAACTTAACATTTAAATTTTTGATTAACAGTCCCTTTATAATTAAGATTAAATTTAAACTTCACTTTCACAATACAGAAGGTTAACGGGAGACATCGACATATTGCTGAAGTTCTTGAGTCTTGTAATTAATCTCGAGCGCTACATATGTATGTGCTATAAGCACAGTTTGCTTCTAAACATTAGTTCAGAGAACAATATGTCAAAACTTTCACGCTACTTCTAAATTACTTTGGTTAATATGTGTAATATATTGGTGTTTTATAAATCGTAGCTATTTTTAAAATTTTTAAAGTGACCTGGTTGGTTTCCAGGAGGCGCGGGTTCGAATTCCGCTACGTTCAAATTTTTATACGTTTTCTAAATAAGTAATCGTAACCATTTCTTGAGCGCAGTTTTGACTGTAGGTGAAGTTGATAGATTCAAAATCAGTTAGACGGAATTTTTTATTGAGGTAAATTGTTTGTATTTTATTTATTTGTGCCAGGATTTTATAAAAAAATATATATTTTTATTTCAGCTGCAGATTAGGCAGAAGGAGCCAGAGATTTCAATCAGGTGCAAATATATATAATAACAAATTGAAGATCGGAAAAATCTAATATTTTGTGATCACATTTCAATTTAAATAATTTCCAATTGTACCATAGTTTAATTGACTAACTATACGTTTACTATTTGTGACAGTTATTAGTTTATGAGTTTAAAAAGCTTAAAAATTTTACTTTTTATTTACTTCTTTCATCCTAAAAAAAAAATTCAATTAAATAATAAAGCGATGAACGAATCTACTCGAGCTCAACTTGTAATCGACTTATGTACCTATATATAACGAAAGTATACAACGGGGTTTCCCCTTATAATGGGTTTCCTTTTTACAAATTTTCAATGGTCCGTCACAGTAATTTGAAATGTTGTCAAGTGGAAAGTATTAGGCAGATATTCTGATATATTTTTCACAAAATCTTTCATTTTAGATAAAAAATATATCAGAAAATTAAATTTACATAGAAATTATTTATAATAGAAAAATATATATTTTCTTGTTATTGAAAATAAAAAAAATAAGGAAAATAAAATAGAAAATCAGAGGTAAATATTTATTTAAAGTTACAATATTTATATTCGGTACAAACATTATTATAATTATAGTTTGAAACATAGTTTATTGGGGATATGACAAGATAAATCTTATGACACCATTGAAATTACATTAAATCTTTATAATTAATATCCTTCTACGTTTTCAAATCCTTCTGTGCTGACAGCTCAACTTAACATAGTACGTATATTTAAATATATTTTGACATACACAATTAAAACTACATAATTCTTTTCATATATTTATAATAAAAATAGAAATTTCCTGAAAATTTAAGTCGATATTTCAAAATATTTTATAAGCTTTGATACTAGGCGTATATTTAAAATACCGAACAGATATCTTTATTTTCATAAATTTTCACTTATTTTATTTATGTATATATGACGTAATGATTAGAAATTACAATGTTTTTACATAAATTTTTAAATTAAAATTGATATTTGAAATATTTCATTATATTAACATAATTATGATATACTTTTTTTTCAATCGAATCTCATGTTATGTTCCATATTCTTTATACATATTAATCTGTATGTCTATATAATTTAAAGACATTGATATTCGTAGTTTTTTTTTCTACAATGACGCTACATGTTTAAATTTTCATAAAAATATTATTAGCAATATTTTTTAAGAAAAAAAAATTATACATATATATAAATCAAACAAGAGTACGGGTCACCTGATGGGGAGTGATTAACGCCGCCTACGACCCTGTGTAATACCAGAGAGGCTACAGATGTGGGACCGGAGCTTAAGTTGGAGATAGACGACCTGAAAACACTGCTGCTAGACCATTCCATGGTTGAGTGGATCTTAGAAGTATATTGGAGTGGAGTGGTGAAGTGGATAAGTGGAGTGTGAAAATATATTTTTTTATATATAATTCTAACACACAGTCTTATAACAGAAAATATATAAAACAATAAACTGAAATTTATTAAAACTATATTCTAGAACTGAATAAGAAGGCTACCTAAATAAAATAATAAATTGTAAATTATTCACAAGTAAATATAAAGCATTACTATATTAATAAATAAGTATAAACATATAGATATAAATACACAAAAATTATAATAATATATTTTTGAATGTACAATATATATCTGTAAATACCACGTTTTGAATCTCTCGTTAATGCTATAAATATATTGAAAATCTAAGTATATATAATTAAAACCTTATAATGCGCTTGTCCACATAAAGAAACACACGACACTACCACTTTTTTCAACTTTACGCACTATCCCGCATGTAGCAGGGTAGGCAGAGGAAGTGTAGTGTTAAGACACTGTTCCCCACACTACCATATTTAATTAAAATATTTAACGCATATAATCCATATGTATATGCACGAATTTATGAAACTTAATTCAGTTACGTAAATTATCACTCAAATAATTTCTTGTTTCTAACTTTTTCACATACGAATGAAATATATATCCTAAAGTTGGTAACAGTTGAGTTTACGAATACTGAGAGTAATTTTATAGTAATTCCACATGATTATTATATTATAATTTTCATATTAGCTAATATAGGCAATAAAATATATATATATATATATATATATATATATATATATATATATATATATATACAGATGTACCTATAAGTATTTCAATTTCATGTACAATAATAAAAAAAATATATAAATCCATGAATATCGGTTCACCTCGACTTGTGCAACTCAAAAGGTTTTCTTCATTTTTCTTAGTTTTGTTGCAGCTTTAATGGATAGTACTTTCTTGGCAACAATATTGCGAAAACACATTTACAAAAACACTTAACATTTTGTATATTTTAATAAATTAAATATATTTTACCTTTAACGACCAAAAATTTTTAGTTTTACAATTAAAATTAAAAGATAAATCATAAGCAGACCATTGTTAGGACTTAAGTATATAAACTATACTAGTTTGAAAGTTTCTCATATATTGTTTTTAAATCGTAATAGTTAAAATTTCATTAAAATTTTTCACAAAACACAATTCAATGTATTTTCAATTCATGAAATTAGAAAGGAATCTGTCCAAGAGCTTGTGAGTAACACAGAGGACGGACAAAAAACAGTTTAACAGATACGACTGACTATACTAGTTTTACCTTACATTTAGTGAAATCGATAGACAATACTTACAACGAACCAGTCACAATACATGTCATCCTACATTTTATCACCTGTTTCAAACATTTCACTTCGAAGACTATTTATTATCTAAAATCTTAAGTAAACGTGTGAGACATTGGTGTTACTTTATTAAATTAAGACCTCACAAATAATCTTAATAATATAAGACATTTAAATCTGATTATACTTTATACGAAATATACAGCTTTTATACTAAAGGAGGGTTGTTAGATACATTGGTTTCATTAACCTAACAAAAATATTTCTGTATAAAAAATCTAAATATTACGAATGTTAGGATCAATGGAATCGATAAAAATGGCTTAAATGCAAGGAAGACCAACGTTACATCAAATCCTTAGGATACTGAATAATATTGCATAGTACAGACTTAAGAAGTGTTGGACGATTTAGGAAATGACGCAAGAATTCCGTTTGCTATTGGCATGCCGTTCTCTTATTTGTTGTAAATGCGCTAGTTGAGCTGGCGACGGCACGTGCGGTTGATTTGATGGGGATGGCGATGGTGACGAGCCAGGGGGGCCTTGGGGTCCAGTCGGTAGGGACTGCCGTCGACGTCGACGCAGTGCTGGTGACAAATTGTACTTTACCTTCGCTTGTACCAGTAATTCCTTAAAAATTTGCGACACGTTTATATTATCTTTAGCTGATGCTTCCACAAAACCATTTTCCCAGTCAACTGTTACTACGGACTCGGTTGTATGAAACTCGACCTGCAACAAATTGTGAATTATATATTTATTAATTTATAATATGTTTAATGTGGATCAGTATTGAATATCTCTTAAAATTTCTATTTTATATATTATGTTAAAGTAAAAAATAAATTCTTATTGGTATGCAACGTAATTGCTTACCAATAACAATGTATTTTTAAAATTATAGAATTAAATGGTAATGAAATAATAAATAAGTAGTATTTTATAATACTTTGTGTACAAAGAATGCCTGTCAAGAAGTTCTCATAAATTTAACATTGTAGCTCACACACATAGTCCTATCGTGCCTCTCTATCGCTTGTTCTGCGCTCTCACTTGCACGTTAGGCTCAGGTGGAACGTGACAACGAAGTGTCAATGAGTCATGCCTTTCGCCCGTGCAATTGGCGTTTATCGATTAACAAGACGTTATCATGTCAAAAAATCTAATCGGGGACAGTTACCAAGAGGTGCGGGTACAAATCTTAACTATAACGGGATTTGTTCCCGTTTAAATTATATATTTCCCAAAAAATATGAATTTATACATTATCTATACCTACTGACTTTTTAATATTTTTTACAAAACTTCAAATTGTTACGCTGCTTTAAATACATGACTTCGTTTTCGTTACGAAGCCTCACGTTCTAAAACTTGTGTTTAACGGCAGGAAGCGCCGCTAAGTTTCGCTAAAGCTAGAATTAACTAGTAATTTAGACTTTATACAGTTTATCAGACTTCAAAGTGTTCAATATAAATAATTAGAGATGCATGAAACTACTCAGTTTCATCTCTAATAGAGGATATGTATTATATGTTATTACAAGATATTATAGTGATTATAATAAAACTATGACACCTCAATTACTGTATAAATGTGGCTTACATTTTTTTTCAAAATGCCCTCGACAACGTGTATAAACTAAGTTTACGTATGTATGTCTGGTAGTGGATATAGCTCATTAATGTTAAATATTTATAATATTACATGTTTATTATATTAAAAAATCCTTTTTAAATAGAGAGGAAGATTTTAAAAACAATTATATTTTTAAATACAGGTACTGCTTAAATAATAAAAACCAATCACGTGCGAGTCATACTCGCCCACCGAGGTTCATACCAATTTCAGGATTGTAAGCCAACGAGAAGTACATATTATAAATGTGGACAAGCCACTATAAACTTGTTGTTGAAGTACAATTTGAAGTTTGTAAAGGTTTTTTTATCTGTAATATAAACATTAATTTCCATTTTCGAATATTTCTCTTTTATTACTACTGCAAGTTCACTCACTTCCTGTGAAATTTCGTAATACTAGCTGTACGGGAAATACTCTATATATGTTTTGATTATGCGGTGAATAAAGTTGACAAAATTAAGTTTGCATACGCCCATGCATAACAACGTTGTATGTAATGTAAAGTTTGTATAAGTAATTGTGTAACTTTAACTTTTCGGACTTTTTTCCTTTATTTGCATTATAAATTTTCACTCCGTGCTAAATTCTATAACTGTAGCTTCACGCTGTATCTCGCACACAGCAGGGTAGGTAGACGGAACCTGGTGTTAAGATACTCCGTTCCACACTTTCTGCTGAATTCTGAAGGCATTGCGTGTTGAGTGACAAAACTAAAGCCGTGCTTAATCTCGACACCAAAGCGAAGAAATGAAAATATACATTTTTAAGTAAATATTTCATCTCCTCGAGTGGGGATTGAACCCACAACCAGTTGGTTTTACAGTCACACCTCGTGTCGTTGCGCCACGACTGGCCTATAACTGTAGGTTCACGATAAATATCTGTAGGCTTAGATTGCGCGGCGGATTTCGTAAGAAATGCAGCAGAAACGATGCACAAATGCTAGAAATTTAATTTTCTGTTCTCCGGGAGACCGTAGAGATGAATATTTGATATTAATTTCAGCTTTGATATTTCTTAGCTATTTCGAGATAAATGGTCTTGACAGACGGACAGATGGACTATGAAGTAATCGTATATTTTATAAGACAACACTATAACTATGTATGTGATGGAAAAAATAAGTATAAAACATTGTTTGTCCTTCTATTGTATAAAGATTTTGTCGTACGTAAAGAATATACTCTACCAAATATTTTTAACATAAAATACATATTTTTTATCAGCTTCACGCTATATCTCGCACACTGTGAGGTAACCTAATATTAAGACACTTCGATCCCCACTTCCTACCGAATTCTGAAAGCATTGCGTGTTGAATGGCGGAACTCAACGCCGGGTATTTGCCTTGGAGCCAGAGCGAAGAAATTAAAATAAAAATTTAATTAATTATTTGGAGATTGAACCTACAACCAGACGATTGTATAGTAACATTTTGTTCCCCTGCGCCACGACTGGCCTCTAAAATACATATTGGGGAAATATAATATCCATTCTACTGCATAATGAATTTGATAATAATGAGAATTAACGAAGATTATTAGCTGAATTGGCGCAAAAGGAACATATGTCGTTTATTTTATTTGTGTTATTTCATTTCTCGTTAAAAAAATATCTAATTTTAGATACTATCATAAAGAAATGTATATATAACCTACATAAAATTGATTAAAATAAACATACAAGTAAAGAAAGTAATTATAATTTTTACAATTTAATTTAGATATCGATTTAGATTTAAAGAAATATGATATACTATATTTCTTCAGTCCGGTTTACAAAATGGGTATTACGTTCTATCTTTGGTTCCTCTCATCCCGTACCATATATACGAGAACGTGGGTCGGAATATAAAGATGAGAGCACTATGTAACATATCCAACAGGCATTGAGACGATAATTTTAAGTATTTTAAAACCTACAGCGTTTTAAAAAATAAATAATTTGTATCCATATATAGTAAGTAATACTTTTCTGTAAAAGTCATTTCGAGCGATATTTTAGCACAACTCAGTTTCAGTTTGAGATTCAGTGCACACGTAAATTATGATATCCGCTTCGCCGTGGATTTTGCATTTAACATTTCCGCTTTATAACTTTAATAAGCAGATTTTGTGTTTTGTAAATAAAATAAAAAAAGTTTTGGGGAGAGTTTTTATAATATATTAATACACTTTTGTGATTTTAAGGTGATTTTTTCACCAAACATCAAAACATCGACAGTCTGTCTGTCTAACTAGAGAGAATTTTAATTTTCTTGTCTTTCAAAATTACTTAAATAATTTCACTCTTTCAGGAAAATAACAAGAAAATGAACATTTTTACGTTTACTGTAAAGTAAAAACAGCCGAAATAGTAGTTATATTATATTATAATATAATTGCATCAAAACATCAATACAACAAGTATTTTTATTTATTAATTTTTAAATATGATCGCGCGCCTTGTATATTTTACTGATACATATCATACCGCAATTCGTAAAACCACATAAGATAGGAGGAGAATATATTAATTATAAGCCTTTTGGTTAAAAATAAAATTATTTTTATAATTTATTCTATAATACATTTATACTACTAATATATAATAGTACTATTGAACATTTTTAAAGGTATATTATTTTATTTTATACAAATTTTGCCTTAAAATCTTCCTTTATATTAGCGAATATATTATTTCTTTTTAATTAGATAGAGGCTAAGTGTGAGTTGGCCTCGTCCATGACAGATTCCGTAGTAGCAAGCGCAGATGACGGGTACTTAACGTATTAATTACCTGTAAGAATGTATGGATGCTCTCGTACATATATAAACATATATATTGAAATTTTCGAAAATGTGCCTATATCTCAAAATTGCTGACTACCACTCGTGCAATCTTATTTTTTTTTATTAAAAATGTTCATTAAGGTGTTCTATTTAAGGTCTTATATTTTTTTTTATTTTTCATTCTCTTATTTTAAAAGGCAGAGAGAGGAGGAAGAATATGCAGTCACACTCATTACTACTTTGGAAATATCTATCTATCTTTATAACGATATTTTTATATTGTATGTATGTATTGAAATAATAAAAATGCAAAAGTCAAAATATAAATAAACTTTACTTAACTATTTAATCGTTTTTGGTAATTTATTTTAAATGTCGAGTGATACGGTTAATGTTAACGTAAAAAAAATAATTATATTATACCATGACTATTTTTAACTACAAGGATTGTATATTCAATTAAGGTTTCAATACAGAAATATATATTACAATACTGCCGAAAGGTCATTTCAATAATAAACATAACAAGAAATCGTTTTTTGATATTGTAACTGATATCCCAAACACCTTTTAAAATATTATTTAATAAATAAAGCCTTGGCTCGTGATGTGTCTAGTGGTTAGAATTCTTTATAGTTGTGATCGTGAAGAACCCAAAATCTTTTAGAGATTCAGAGGTAACAGTGTTAAGAATTTCATATTATGCCATTAGAAGGTATCGCTTTAATAAGATATTTGCCATCAGAAGTTGTTCTTGTGTCAGTTATTTAGGTAACTGTAGACTCGACAATATAACATTGTCATAACTCGAAGCTCGTCCGAAGATAAGCCAAGAGCGCGTCCTATCTTCCCTTCCACTATAACTGCGAACTAGTTATAATAAAAGGAAGAAAGAGTATGGGCCCCGCCCCGCCCCTACACCGTGGATTCCGACCAGACCGTAGCTTCACAGTCATCGTTGAACCCTCCGGGACGTTTGTGTGTGATCTTTCCGAAGGTACTTGTTATGCTTGTTTATATTAAGATTGTATTAGAATAGTGATTCGTGATGTTGATTGATTTGTGAGATCAATATAAGTCGTTGGAACGAACACACTACCGCTAGGCGGCCGATATGTTAAATAAACGCACGGCACACACCTCACAGTCGTGTCTCGAACCGTAGGCGGACACTACTACATACACCAGAGTTCCAGGACATAAAATAGCACCACACACCCGTACGAGACAGGCGGACACTACTACATACACCGGAGCTGGGACATAAAGCACCACACACCTACTAGTCGTATACCAAGTCGTAGAAGTGGT
>JAATLQ010004450.1:20106-41708 GCA_013421005.1 Heliconius erato x Heliconius himera | reverse complement strand
TACGTAAGTGTGTACTATCTGCCTAAGTACATACGGCACATTCATTTTGATTAAATTATGTTCCAACAGTTTATAAGTGTACTGAATTCTTTCTAATGTTTTAGTTTCATTCGAATTCTGTGATGATAAAGATGACAAAATTGATAAAGAATATTCAGTTTTAAACATTACACAGTACTTATATGGTAATAGTAGACGTATGTTCGTAATAGTGCTCCAATAAACGATGGCGGAAATAACTTTAGGGATTGGTTTTTGTCGCTTTTAAATGTAGGCTTCTTTTGTAATGCCGTAGCTTGCATTGCGCGAGTCATGCAGTGAACTCACACATACACTACTCTGGGAAGTAGGGGTACGAGAACTTCCCTTCTATCATTTGAAATACTATTTAAATACTGTCTTTAGTCTTTAGCATATGTGGTCACAGGTTATTTTGAACTGTTGTTTATGTAATTATAACAAGGCAGATGTGCTCCGTTTATGAGATCTAATTTAAAGTCACTACACAAATACTAGTAGTGGATAGTGACTCTGTCGTCACTATCACCTACAGATAAGATGCGTATCTATAGGTAAACGTAAGACATAAGACGCGGTAGGTATTTGAAAACGACTCACATCGTTGAAGGTGAGACAGCAGATTGATTTAGGAAGTTCGTTTTAGTATTTACATATTTATATTTAGAACGTCCACGGTATAGTTACTAAACAATATACCTACTAAGAACTAGCCAGCAGATTGCGGCTTCGCCCGTTTGAACTACACGATCATTTTTACTAATCTAAAAGATAGATATGTGCATCGGACTTACACATAGTAAAATACAATATGTTACAAAAACTTTATATTGGCGCGGCTTTGAGTTCCGCCACTTAACACGCAATGCCTCCAGAAATTGGCGGAAAGTGGGGAACGGAGTGTCTTAACACTAGGTTTCCTCTACCTACCCTGCTGTGTGCGGGATAAAGCGTGAAGCTGATTTGATAACAAATTATGATTGACAAGGCCTATAAGTTTGAAGAAATTATTGATACTCATAGCTTTGATATACCTAGAGATTCATTTTTACATTGTCTTTTTATACTGAAGGTATAGGAGGTGTTCCACGATATCATTATCCTGTACCTTTATATATTATGTTAATATATCTATGACCTGATACTATGTAAAATGAAGCATAACAGGTAAATAGATACCTAAGACAGAATAGCGGTAAGAGAGGTAGAGGGAGACCTCGGTTAATCTTCATAAACACACTTTTAAAGGTATTTAAAGCAGGTCAATAAAAAAGCACAAGGACTCCTCACAGGGCTTGTATGTCCGGGTTGATGACAGTAGACGAGGCGAAAGAGTGCAGAGACCGTAGCATTTGGCGCTCCGATCTCTCTGTGAGGCTCAGTAAAGTTAAGACATAGAATATAGTATTTGAAACACAGTTGACATAGATATTTCCGGCAGGGGCGGCCATGGGGCGCGCGCGGCGGCGGGCGGGATGGCGGTGAGCTGCCCCGAGGTGATGTACGGCGCCTACTACCCCTACCTGTACGGCCGCGGCGCCGCGCGCTCCTTCCACCACGCGCCGCACTTCCAGTACGACCGGGTCAGTCACATCTCTATCTATTAAACCATTCGTGACGTTATAACCTAGAACCTATCAGGCACCATCGATTATGATTTCTATTAATTGAATTTGCATTTATAAACACTAAAAATAATAATAAATGAACGATGTAGGTGAATGATAAGCTCAGGTGTCTGAAATGATTTATGTTAATGTTCTTGTCATTCGATATTCGACGAATGTGAAGTAACAAGGCAAGCGGCGAGAACCCACTGATATTAATTACTGGTATCGACATTCTATTTCCAACTTTCCGCCGATTTTTTGAGATATGGCGTGTTGAGTGGCGGAACTCAACGCCGCGCTTGTCTCTAGTTACCACGCCGAGGAAATAAAAATGTTAAATATTCCCCCTAGTGGGAATCAAACCAAATCGTCGCGTTTACACTCTATATTATATAAGCAATCAGTTTGTAACTGACAGGCCGGTACATACATACATGCATGTGTCAGTTCTGAGTGTGTGGCAATTATAATTTTCTATGATCATATTAATTTCTTTCAAAATCAATAGTTTATGAATATTTTATTACTTAACTTTCCATTTCCCTAAACTGGGCGTTACTTTACCTTGCAAAGTTATGTACCAACGTACGGCTCTAACGGTCGTCAGGGTACTCCTGAGGCGGTGTGACCACAGACGGGTTCCCTGCGACGCGGCCGCGAGCCGTCGGGGAGCGCGGAGCCCCACACTGGTACCTCGTGCGTTTTTACCACTTTTGCACGCTGGTTTTTACCCACGTTCCTTGAATTTCTAAGTGGAATACATACTACTCGTGCTTAGCAGGTTTAAGGTAATTTCTAGTTTACTAGAAGTATCAATTACAAGCCGATCACGACTGCAACCTGTTCGCGCTAAACACTGTGGTACATCAATAACTGAAACGTATAAATAATTTATATTGTTCATAAATTTTAAACTTAACTCTATTGGCAGAGGAGTTCACTGACAAATGCATCTAAAGCGTTTTACGGTAGTAGTACGGTAGCAAGTGACACTGCCTCGCAGTCACGTCGGTAGACACTAGACACTAGACACCTGCCAAATGGTGACATTCTCTGGCTTAGATAATATGATTCCAATTGCAAGTCCGTGAGCCCGCATGCGGCGTGGCCCGCTACCAGCGATACTAAGTACTTATATCTAGGTCACGTTTTAAAAAGAAAAATATATATAAAAACATAGTGATATTTTACTCCGTGCTTTAGACTAGAAGAAAAATATTTTTTTAAGCACATATGTACATTTCCCAGACTTTGAATCAGTCCTAAAAATCCCTACATTTCATTATCCATTTTAAATATCTCCTTATACCTGATACAACATATATATTTAAATTATATAACCACCTACAGTTAATTAGCGTTTTGTATAAAAATATGTTATAATATATTCTGTTCACGTCGGCGTTTGCCGAGCCAGCTACAGCCAGCTACAGCCAGGTACAGGCAGCTGCCCTCCGTGCCGAGAGTCGAGACCGACACATAATGAGTTGAATGCTAGTGAGCTGGGAAAGGCATCTTTAAATGAACGACCTTTGCACATGTTACCTAGGGAATGAGGAGTAGCCACAGCCTACAGCCGAATATTATTTACGTCAATATTGAACGTGGTGACTACGTCGTATAGAGTAGAGTACGGCATGTCGCTACCACCGGCTCGGAAGGAAGAGAGATCCGCCAAGAAACTCAACGGTTGCTTTGTTAAATATAAATATTACATTCTAAATATTACATATCTGCCAGTCGGCAGAGCGGCAGCTGCCGTCCTGCATGAATTCTCTGTCCTGCATGAGATTGATATAAATTCTACACAGTTTCTATTCTGTAAATAAAAAAGATATATATATTAGCATTCAAAAGGAACATTGCCTTGTGATTTGTGAATTACCCGATGTAAAAAAGTTTGGTTAAGAACATACATTTAAAACACATGATTAGGTAATACATATTTAGACATAGGCTAGATAGGTGTTGCGGGCGGCCACGTGGACTCGCGGAGACCGCGGGCACCCTGGGGCACCTCGGGCACCTCGGGCACCTCGGTCGTCGCGGGCAGGTGCAGATGAGCCGCGTTATCTTTATTGCCGCCCGCTGTAATTAATTGGTCGTTTGTACTCTTTCCATACGACGCGCGCTGGCCACTCGTAAAGATCACTCGATTATGTTACTGATAATGAACTCTTATCGAATTCATTAAAAGCTTCGATTTTTTATTTTTGTAAATGTATTTCGGTGAAACTCAACCGTAATGTCTGACATCAGGTCGATCTCTGCGTCAGCTTTGATGATATCTCGAGGCTTACGAGCAGAAATAGTTCATCGTAACATATAAATATAAAATGTAGGTAATCAGCAAAAGTGCACAACATTTTTTGTCAGCCGGGAATAATATTAAATGCGTTCTGCGTTTTTTAACTTATGTAAAGAAAACCCACAGCAACGATATAGCTCCGGGTTTGCGTTAATTACAAAAAACACAGAGTAGAGTGCGTCGAGTGCGTCCAGGGCTCATGATCGCATCGACTACTGATTTTTATCTCTGATTCAATTCTAAGAGGTATTTAATAAACCCGCTCCCGAGCGCGTCGCGAGCGCTTCCACTAAGCAATAACATTTAATTTGCCCGTTTACGGCGGACGCGCCCTACACTCTCGTACGCTTCGCGGTACTCGACTCGACTCGACTCGACTCACAGACGATTACAGACGTATTTATATATAATAACTCGAGCGTTTATGATATAAATAATGCGTAATGTTGCGTAATCGCTAGGAATGAGAAGCAAATGTCAGAGTTGCATCAATCATGTTTCTAAATTGCACAGTAAATTACTTTTGTATTACTATGTTTCATGTATATTATTAGTCCCTTTTTATGGAAAAATAATGGCAGATATTTTCTGTTCGAACCCATACATAAGAGGTAATAAAAGCGATGAGGCCCTCGATAGTTACGAGATATTAGCGCGAGCGTCCCGCAGCAGCTCCACGGCCCACGGACTCGCTGTAATTACTCCAAGAGGGATAAATATTGCTAACTCGAGAAATAATTAATTTACACAAGGAACTTTAAATAAATAGGTTGTAAAGTACAAGGGTGTGACAGTAACGCGACCGTTGTTGGTTCACTCTGGCCCCAAGGTAAAAGCCCGCCGTTGAGCTCCGCCACTCAATACGTAATGACTCGAAAAATTCGGCGAAAAATGGGAAACGGATAGTCTTAACACTAGGATCCCTCTGACTACCCTGCTGTGTGCGGGCCCCAGTGTGGAGCTGATTTTTATATTGTATGTAACATTTAGAGGCACAGTAAAAATAAATGATTAAAATATTTAAGTGTGTTGAAAAATATATATTAACTTGGACATAAACGTAGTATCTACTTGAACATATTATTCTTACAAAATATTAATATCTAACGTCACACTCCTTTTATGATATACAGTGTTACAATTTTAGTATTCATTTACTATTTATTATGTTTGTATATGTATAAGTAATAAAATAATGAAGTATGATAGATCTATCTTTATATATTCAGCCTAGTTATATATTTTTCTACTGACATCTCTCTATATCTGTGATATGTTACTGGGTACTCTAATTTATTTGTTTCATCTCCGCCTCACTTATAATTAACATTAAGATGACACTCTACAGCTCAACAGATGTAAACAGAGTGCTAGTGATAAACGACTACCTTCCGCCCATAAGGACATACCTATAGGTAGGTAGGGGGAGGTTGGTGTGATTGGACTACATAACTTTAAGAAAAACAAAATCAGCTTCACGCTGTCAAACAACAGGGTAGGCAGAGGGAACCAAGTGTTAAGACACTCCGTTACCCACTTTCCGCCGAGTTCTGGAGGCATTGTGTATTCATTGGCGATAGTCAACGCCGCGCTTTGCCTCGACATCAGAGCAAACAAATGAAAATATAAGTGTAAAGAAATATTTTATTTCTTCGTGTGGTATCGAACCCACAACCAGTCGCTTTTACTGTCACAGTTTGTGTCACTGCGCCACGACTGGCCTCACATAACTTTAAGGTGTCATAGTAAATTTAATAGAAGCGATATAATAAAACTATTAATTTATTTTTAATCCTTTCTTGATATAGATACGATACTATAATTATTTCAATATAGATGAGCAGTTTTGGCGATATATGTAGTGATAAAACTATTTATAGAACCGTTGCCTTCTACAGAACACCGTTGCTTTGAATGGACAACTTCGTTGCTATCAATGCACTTAGAAACGTTTATACTAAGGGTCCAATCATAGATACCTATTTAATACATAACATTTTAATCAACTCTTTATTCAAAGGAGTTATCACAATTATGTAATTGTTATTACTTTTTAACAAAATATAAATATTATTTAGTAGATAATAATTTAATATAAAAAAAAAAATTAATAAAAACTTCTTTATCTCAATTAATATTGGTTCAATATTCTCACTTGGTTTTTCATTAGTTGCTATGAGTTCATAGTCAGCGAACACGTCTTTGTTTGACCCGTTTTTGAAGAACCATCTGCGGCAGTACCAACAAATGTAGGTTATGAATAGCCTTTTCCGAAAAGCATAGAGTTTTAGCTCTGCCAAAGAGAGAGAGAGAGAGAGAGACTTAAAGGCTATCTTCATTCCATTCATAATATAATAAGATTTTCTTTCTACCGTCTGGCGTCATTCGCCATATCGCCATACTCACAAACACATTGAAATACATACTTAGATGGTCTAAAGAAAGCGTCGGTCCTTCCCCTACATATCGCACGTTGACTGCGCGACATGAATATTTGACATTAATATCAGCACGGACATACGGACAGACGGACAACAAAGTAATGCTATAAGGGTTCTGTTTTTACCTTTTGCGGTACGGAACCTCGAACTATCGATTCGTTATTTTATTTTAGTAGATAAGATAAATACATGTAAACTACATGTAAAAAACCTATGTTATCATATTATTTAGATGTGAAAACTGGTTTTATAAATGATTTATTGGATAACATGTTATGTAGGTTGGACTTATTTAAAGCAGGCACGTTACGGAGTCCTTAACTCCTTACTCCACACAGTACCTACAAGTACTCTATCGATTGATGGTATACCTCTTGAAAGGTTTCCAAGAGAAGCGTGTTCAAATCCCGCTTCGTTCAAATTTTGATATGTTTTGTAAAAAAATATTTTATTCCTATAAGTATAAGGAATAACACTTTAAAAATGTAAAAGAAAAATGTTTTTCTCATGTCTAATATATTTGAAGTTTTATTTTGAAAAAATCTATAGAACCTGAAACCTTTTCAAACCTCATGTATATTGAAGTAGTACCATTATTGTATATTTGTGTATACACACACATATTATACATTGAGGGCTAAATTCGTGTTCCCAAAGACTATACAACATATAATGCCACCAGTAGTCAACACTTTAAGGAAGTAGCTTATTTTCATAACAGATAATAAAAAATATATAAAGTTTAAAACTAATATAAATTTTCATTTTTCTGATTGTTCCTTTTCAAAATTTCACGCAAACTTAAGTTTGCTGGCGTATGCATTCATTTTGTATGAAGTGAACTATAAATATAAGTTTATATTGATTTTTTCAATGACATACCTAAAAATTTTCACTTTTCAGATTTTTCCTTTAATTGTTTAGTAAATTCTCATTCGTGAGTGGAAGCGTCTGCGCTCCTTTTACGGGAGCTGCATACCTATAGGGTGAAATATTTCAGACCCATAGATACCTAAAAAAATAATCAAGATTCGTCAACAGTTTAGACGTAGGATTTGTTTTTATTTCACAATTTTCATCTATAGTGTATTACGTTAACACTTACTACTACAAAAAATACTACTAAGCGTTGCCGATCTGCGGCTTTTCATTCTCAAAAACACCTACCAGAACGAGAAAGGAATATCTCTCGTTATCTTTTACGCAATTACTTATTTTTTTTAATAAACCTAAACAACTCTCGATTTCGTGAATGAGGCGTGTGCGGCGTTATCGCTTTGATAGGTTTGTGTCTGTCGTCTGATTCTTGACAAATAGCGTTTTATTTTACAACTATAATTTAATTAATTAATCATTTAGAGGCCAGTCGTGGCGCAGGGGCACAAAGTGTAACTGTAAAACCGACTGGTAGTGGGTTCGATCCCCGGTCGAGGAGATGAATTGTATTTACTTAAATTTATATTTCCATTTCTTCGCTCTGGTGTCGAGGCAAAGCGTGGCGTTGAGTTCTGCCACTCAACACGCAATGCCTCCAGAGTTCGGCAGAAAGTGGAGAACGGAGTGTCTTAACACTAGGTTCCCTCTGCCTACCCTGCTGTATACAGCGTGAAGCTGATTTTTTTTTTAATTTAATTAATTATTTTGTTTGAGACAAAAAAAAACACTTTTTAATATGTTTGTTTGTTCGTATGTTTTGATTACGGACAGACGGACAACAAGTGATCCTATAAGGGTTTCGTTCAAATATTTTGAGGTACGAAACTCTTAAACTATTTACTTTTGAATTGCCATTTATTCTAAAAGATAGTCTTCTCTTTAACGTGTAAAAAATAAGCAAAAAAGTAAATATTTTAGATTAAAATAATTGTTATTAATATCTATACAAATGAATAAATGAGGAGTTCTGTTATTGATATTTGCTATTAACTTGCTTTAACAAAGCTAGTTATTACTATGCTGAATGTCATCAACAAGTAGGTACAATCAAACAATTAAATGTTCACAGTTTAAGAAATGTATATCTATAAATACTTATTTATACTTATTTTTCCAAGAGGCGCGGGTTCGAGTCCCGCTACGTTCAAATTTTTATACGTTTTCTAAATAAGTATTTTACTTTCCTAAGTGTGGAATAACACTTAAAAAAATAGTCAAAAATATATCTATAAATTTTTAATTTCGGAAGTAAATAAAAGTTGTCATCATTGGTGCGTGTCCGTTGATGGTGACACTACCCTACCTAATCCCCCTACCGGACATGGGACCTGATTCCATATTACTTTTTATCTATTTTGGAAAATCCAGAAGATGAAGCTAGTAATATTGTCTGGATATCTATTAAAGATCACCTGTTCCACGAACATAAATTCACGGTATTTTTTATTTTTACTATTCAATGACGGTCCATGTTTATTTCCATGATACTTTGGACATATTCTGATGTCGAGTGTGGCGTGCCCTCAGCTGAACGTGCAGAGCGCGGGCAATGCTGGCGAGTACGGCGGCGGGAGCGGCGCGGGCGCCGCGAGCAGCGCGGCGGCGCTCAGCTCCGGCTCGGCGTCGTCGGGCGCGCAGTCCCCGGGCTCGCCGCCGCACGCGCACGCGCTGCCGCAGCACGCGCACCACGCGCACCTCGCACACCACCACGCGCACCACGCGCACCACCTCGCGCCCGCGCACCACTCGCCGCGCCTGCGCACCAAGGAGGAAGACCTCTCCGCGCACGGACGCGCCTCCGCAGACGGTACCAAACTTATAGCCATTACTGATTCCAAACCATTTCTTTATTCGTTTTTCACGTTACCTTATAAGGTACCTGGCCCATGTAAGGATAGATTCATAGATTGTTTTTTATACTTATAAACAAATAAGGTGTGCACCTTATTTGTTTATAAGTATAAAAAACAATCTATGAATGTTGAAATAAAACAAAAGTGTTTATTCAATCATTTATTCAATAGTCAATATATAAATCACAGTTTTGTTTAAGACAACAATGTTAACTATTAAATATAAGCTCTTTTTTAAAAAGTGACTTCTGGGCCTTATTTCCAGCCAGGGCCCAGGTATAGCCACTATTCCTTAATAAGGCCATACCTGGGCCTTCTTATGATATACAAAAGAATCGGTTATCATTGATATTCAATACTCTAGACAATAAGCACATTATTTTTTTGGAATCAGATCGTAATAATAAAATAAACTATTAGTTAATAATAAAAATAAAAAAAATATATAGTTAGCGTTCTTGAACTTTATATGAATAATAAATATAATAAACTCAAAGTCCTTAAGGTACTGTAAATAAGTTGTGTTGTCTGTCTTAGTTTTCCAATTTTAGAGAAAAATCACAATCATTAAAAAACCTACACTTTAAATAGAAAATAAAATAAAATAGGAACTCCTTAGTGACACTAATTAAGTATCTACTTATAGCAATCAGTCCTGACATTTACTTAAATATAATAAACTCTTCATTAATTGCTCTTAAGATCCTAACATTTTTTTTACAATTTTTTTTTAATGAACTTTTCTTAATGCGTGCTACATGGCATTCAAAAAACTCATCATTTGAATCAAGGCCAACACATATCTCGTGGTACCAGGCACATAATCTACATTGCCGTATGTGCAACATTTTATAAAGCAAGCATCTTTGCAAGCATGACAATACCAAGTTTCATTTAATGACTGCTGCTTCTTTCTAGTCACTCCAGATTTCTGACCTCTATCTTTGATGGTATTTTGTCAAACTTTTGGTTGCGTAGAAGGCGTGCTTTCATTTCTTGTTGCCAAAAGATCTTTTGTTACTCGTAGCCCCCTATAATTTAATGCTTTCTTTGGTGGGGCAGCTGGGTTGAATGAATATTTGAAATGGCCACTTGTCCGCTCTTGTATTGCTGGCTTGATCTATTGAGGGATCGACAGCACGCGTTCCTTCATGAAAAGGCAGCATTGGGTTGTGGTTTTCATTATTGAAACCAAAAGCTCCCGTACTTAGTTGGCTTGTGCTAGGAGTAACAGAATAAGTTTAGGTGTTAGGGGCATTCCCACTTCAGCCAAGCGTATTATTCTACCCACTAAATGTTCTTCTTGTTCTGGTGTTAAAGTGGCCGATCGACCTAATTTCCTTTCCACTGAGCCAGTCTTTAAGTGATTCCCTTAATGTTCTTCGCGGAATGTTATATCTTCTAGCAGCTTTTCTTTAGGAAAGAATTTTCCGTTTTACAACCATCACAGCACGAGTGATCTGGTTCTCGGACCAATTTGCACGTTTCTGCTTTGGTTTAGATGCTGATTCTTTGACTAGTTCCATAATTCTACTAAAATATGAAAATAAAACAATCTTTAATATTACATAGTCATAATAAGCCCCGATCGATTCCTAGCGGGCTTTACTAGGTTACTATAGTAACTTTGTACAAAAAAAAATGTAAAAAAATATAATAATCAATGTTAATGTCAATTTTTTAAAATAACATTAATGAAAAGCTAATAAACCACTATAGATAATCAAAACAAAAAATCGCTAAGTAATATTGAAAATACTTACGTTTTTGTACGTTGAAATTTAATAAGGACGTATGTGCGAGCGCAAGCGCTGCCTTCTATCGGCTATAAGTTCCGACAGGTTCGCCACAGCGCGGCGGTTGCTATGGATACGGTGACCATTCAAGACTAGATACTCGATCCGCTTAACTTTGTAGTTTTGGATATTTAAAATATGGGCTTTATTAGGCACTGGGCCTTATTTTCTGATCACATCAACATCTTGCGCAGAAGAAAGCGCTCGACCCGTGTTACCGGGCTCTGTGTGGTTTTGCCCCACGCTTAGCATATCCGACTATATGACAAATTGTCTGGTCATATAAATACCTATTGCAGTAAATTATATAAAACGGAAATTATATCAGGACATCTACCGATAGTCGTAAAATAATCACCTACATACATTTTACTTATACATTTTTATCGAGTAAATATAAATAAATATCTATGGAAACGTAATTTTTGATTTGGTCCAAAAGTATAAATTGTTTGTAATGACGAATAGATTTAAATCCTAAAATTCTACTAATATTTTTGTATTGTATTTGTATCATGAATATTCAGTACATATGTATACAACATGAATATTTAAAATGAAAAAAAAAATGGGTAAATAATTCAAATAAAAAAAATATATAAGCCTGGTACCTATACCAGCTACCCCTGCTGCTGTCTCTCTCGCGTCACAGAGAGGCGCACAACGCCGCCGTGACACATACACACTGTTTACCAGGTGGCGGCTCCTCGGAGTCGGAGGGCGAGTGCGGAGGGCTGCGTGCGCGCGCGCAGTACGTCAGCGCCAACTGCGTGGTGTTCACGCACTACTCGGGCGACGTG
Source organism: Heliconius erato x Heliconius himera (assembly GCA_013421005.1). Taxonomy (NCBI): domain Eukaryota; kingdom Metazoa; phylum Arthropoda; class Insecta; order Lepidoptera; family Nymphalidae; genus Heliconius; species Heliconius erato x Heliconius himera. Next base: position 29,946 of record JAATLQ010004450.1, on the reverse strand, counting down.
GCGGCCGTCGTCGACGAGCACTTCGCGAGGGCGCTGTCCCTCGACAAACCCAAAGGTAGGTACTATACTCGTATACTACCGTTTTTGTACTTCTATCACGTCTATCGGTTTTATGTAACTTAACGATTCAAATGAACTAATTAGATGAAGAATATTTTGATTTCGATATTGAGTATCATCTCACGATATCGATATTACTGTTAGCAAAAATGTCAGTAGCTCTAGACCAGTGTTTCCCAACGTGGGGCCCACGCCCCACTGGGGGGCAATATGATAGTTAAGGGGGGCAATTCAAACATGAACTTGATACAACTTTAACCCTATCGCTTCGGCCCATTATATGCAATGCACCGGTGCCAAATTTAACAAAAACAGACAAAAATTTGGACAGATGTTTATTTTCATAATCAAGACATCTACTAAGAAGGGATTTTGAAAAATTTTAACCCTAAAGTAATGAAATAGGGGTTGAAAGTTTGCATGGATATTTTTTTAAATCGGCACCGATTTTTATAAAATTTTAAATTCAGACTCTTAAAAATATTTCATTGAACAAGTGTTTCATGGTTTTTTAGAATTTACCTCCTAAGAGTTCAAATAAGGGGTTGAAAGTTTATATGGAAAAGTCTTTAATTCGCCACCGATTTTTATAAAAAAAAATCTGATTATTAAAAATATTTTATTGAACACGTGTTTCGTGGTTTTTTTAGAGTTCACCTTCAAAATAATTCACTCAATCCAAAATAATCAAACTTTATCAACATTTTTAAAATCGCAGCTTTCGACGTTTATAGAGTAATTTTTTTAGCGTTAGGTACATACATGCCTATGTAGGTACATGGGAAAAACGTAACCCTTACACAATCACTTCGTTGTTGTTCTGTCAAGACTGTTTGTTTCAAAATATGGATATGTTAAGCTGAAATTAACATCGAATAACCAGATTTACGGTTTAGAAAATGAAAATTGTAAGTCAATACGAGCGATTATTATTTTTGTTTTAGGGTACCCTCCGTGGGCTTACAGTCGTGAAAGTTGACTAAAAATGATAACTTACAACACAAAAAAAAATAGAACTTATATTTATATTTCATATTCACATTTGTCAACTTTAGTGAATAAGGTTCCCGTTAACTTCAATTGTAATTATTTTTACGCATTTCAAAAGTCGTATAAATCATCAAAAAACAGAAAGATATATGAACTAAAACAGAACACAGGGAACAGTAGGGTTGGTGACACTGCCGGGACGTCCGAGCCTCCTGCACCCTACACCTACCACCTCCTATTACAGATTGATTTTATTATGGATGTTCACTATCTCAAATGCTTCTAACATTCATTAGAATCCATTAATTAAATAAATCGCAATTATTTTGATTTTTGATTTGAAGTTTCTAGAAAAAGAAATTGGGTATTTTATGTACCCATATATTTCTTGTAAAGTTGCTGTGTATGTGTATGACGGTACGGGAACTGCAACTACTGTAGTTGCATACTGAAATGAAAAACTATTTGTAACGAGGTATTCTCTGTACGGTTTTGCTTGCGAAGGTAAAAATGACAGCGAATGTACGTACTTTTTATGTAATTACAGATCACAATATGTACCAATACCCATTTACCTATGTATCGTACGTATTGTACGATAGCTTAATATTCTTTTTTATGCGACGATGTGTGTTATCTTCTATATTATAGTAGGTAGTAAAACAACAAGATTGGAGATACAAATACGGAGTGGAATCAAACCTACAACCGGGCAGCGACTGAGCCCGGACGCTGTTAGTACAGGTTTCTCGTTCCAGTTCTCTGTACCGAGGCTCCCACGCATAAAACTCTCGTTTCTTTACAAATCGGGAGCGCTCGCTTCCTGACTCACTAATTAGTTGGAGCGCATTACACCACCTTAAGAGAACTCGTGCGAAATAGAAGTGACCGTCGACGTGGTGGCAGCGGGCCGCTTCCAGGCCTCGCCCGCACTGCTCCGCGGTCGCCGGCCTGCCCCGATACCTCGAACCGACCGCAAAAACACACTCTCGTACTTCGCGGAAGACGACGCGCGGGGACCTTATCCGCTAGATAAATCACTCGTAGCCTCAATTAAGCCCCTCATCGCGGGCGGAGGGCGGAGGGCGGAGCGCGACCTCTCCCGGTCCCCTCACGACCCTGACTGACATGGTACATAGTATTCAAATTATCTAATTCTGTAAGTTTTCATTCAGAAGATCATACATAGCTACTTTTGGCTTAATTCCACGTTTAACAAATCTTCAATTGAGTCATGATTTATTTACATTTCACTATATACTATTACTGTTGATTATAACTGTATAATAAAGACAAACAACCTTAGCTAAGGTGTTCCTGACGTTCTATTCGGATATATCAACAAATACACATCAAAACAAGTTTAGTAAAGGCGTCACATTCGTATTGTTGTTAGTTGAGTTGGTCTATTAAAGCTCGCCGTTAGATGTTTCCTGTACCCTTGATTTTTATTAGATATTCCAATAAAAATACTCACAGGCTGAGCAACTTCTGCCGCCGATACCTATCTATAACTTTTATAGTCCAGCTGTCACATTGGATGTTCCTACTCCGCTATTGTCGTATGTCAGGTGAACGTTTTAGACCTATGATCTATATGTACTTACTTACTCTATACTTACTTATGTTCAACGTTAAATAACTTTTCTCAAAAATAGTGCTCATGCACTATTTTTATAGTGATCAGTGATAGTGATGATTGTGTAGTGCTCCGTATTAGTTCCAATATTACTAAATCAGTTTTAAATCATTTAAATATACCCACAACATTTTATTCAAATCAATTCCGCCATTAGGTAGTGGTAGAATAAAGAATTACATACTTATATACCTACATTTATAGATTATACTAAAAACCGGCTATAATCTATGTATAGTGTATACCCATATAGCGCAATAAAAATAAATAGTAAATCAAAATGACTTACGTTTAAATGATCGATATATCGGATATGAATGGCATTCGAATATAAAATAAAGATCGTCGATGACGCAACGCAAACCGGTCCGTTCGGGGGGCCCAGAGGGCTCGGGGCGCTCGGGGGGCTCAGGGGGCGCGAGGAGCACCAAAAACTGGGTCGTAGCGTGTATCGATGGCGAGGCCGGGTTCTGGGACATAGTTCCGCGGCCGCGACTAGTTCGGAAAAACGGGACCATTACCTAAACGTCCGCCGAAACGAGCCGCAAGGTAAAAACGCGAACAGCGAGCGACGCTTTGAGCTCGCCGCTCCCACCACCGCCCCCCACTGCCCCCCACTGCCCCACCGCGCTCGTGGTAGAATTCACTGTGAATGCATTAGACGTATCTTATGGTGTTTTGTTTCTAATGCTAATAATGTTTATAAATATTTATAACTTGAAGATTCTTCTTGTTTATTTTTGGTCTCATGCGTGATTCTATCTTTGGAAGTAATTACGTAAAAGCGCGTCTATCTCCCACCTTAAGGGCCCGCAACGCACCTGCAGCTCCTCTGGTATTGCACGGGGTCGGTCACTTATCTTCAGGTGACCCGTACGCTCGTTTGGGTTATCGCTTAAATAAAAAACCCTATGATGTGGTTTCTAAATTCGAACATACGAAATTTTCGTAGGATACTCTCTAATGATATTTTAAATTAAATTTCAAACCTTTTGAATGTTTATTTAGAAAACGTATAAAAATTTGTACGTAGTGGGACTCGAACCCGAGCCAGGAGACGCATTTTCTAAATACATTTTTCTTTCCTAAGTGTGGAATAACACTTTAAAAATATATATTTTTAAACCATATCTTCAAAGTAAATCATCAGATTTATCTATATATTTATTATATATAGTATCTACGATCAGCGAGCGAGTAGAACGATCAGCTAGACTTCCGGATTTTGGTGTGACTTTCTTTATCCCTAAAATTGAATATCCGGATGGGGCCGGCCGCCGGACGATCCCACTTTATTCAAAATAGTAAGTTCCATCAGTCAAACAATTTACCACCAGTTCATTAAAGTTAATGTCTTGTCATACTCGTATAGGTACCTATACGTCGAAATTCTTATATGCGTGTTCAGCTTCACGGTATATCCCCCACACTGCAGGGTAGGCAGAGGGAACCTAGTGATAAGATACTCCATTCCCCACTTTCTCTCGTATTCTTGAGGCATTGCGTGTTGAGTGGCAGAACTCAACGCCGCGCTTGTCCTCGACGTCAGAGCGAAGAAATGGAAATATAAATTTAAGTAAATATTTCATCTCCTCGAGTGGGGATCGAACCCACAACCAGTCGGTTTACAGTGACACTTTGTGCCCCTGCGCCACGACTATACTTGTTACAACTTATTTATGTTGCTAGCATCTCTTTGGGGAGATTCTGACAAATTTCCGATACACAAAGATAATAGTTTAGAATGCTAATGCAATTAATAAAATAAATTAAATGTTTCTACATTTTTTTTAAGTGTTACTCGACAATTAGTAAAAGAATAAGTATAAGTACTTTTTACAAAACATATAAAAAATAATGTTAATGACTGCACTTAAAGCGATTACGCGGTATCTGAGATTAGTTCAACAAACGCACAGAATAACAAACAGTCAAAATTTTATAGATATTATTTTGGATTCTATTATTTTTTTTATGAATTATCTTATATATTAAATATCTATCTATGTGGAGACACCGGTCAGTTATGATTTTATAATAAGTACTTCTAGATTATTAAATGTATCTTTTAATACTGACGACTATTGAACAAAAATGTAAATACTTCATTACGGTATTGACAGACGTATTCACACACAAGCATTAGGTAGATACATATAGATAGATATGTATGAGATCACCTTCAGGCCGACGCGACGAGATATATCAGTATCTGCGTGTTCGTTCGTGTAGATAAGTTATAGCAGAGGAGACCGCCGAGTGTCTTATTGGATTCCGGCTCTTCTATTGTGGCGCGCTTGATACTCTAATGCATTTAAAGTTACAAATAATTACGGAGAAATTAATCAATACATATTTATAGCAAATATTTTTATTGGTCCTAAGTGCGATTAGAGGCACAAGCGAGTTGTAATGAGGATTGGAGTGTCTTAACATCAGGTTCCCCGCGTCCATCCCGCACGGGTGATTATATCTTTCTAGTTTAGCTTGCTTAACCATCTATATTGCAAAATCTTTTCGTTATAATTTTATAAAAAAGTTAGGAATTTTTCTTTAATTATGACTTAACAATGAATTAAATACTGTTACATAAAAAAAACTGAATTAATTGAAATAAAATATAATAAATAACTTATAAGAACATCTGATTAAATACAAGAACTACCAATACTTAAAGATGGTTATAAAAAAATATTGAGAAGCAATTGTCGCTCAAGTGTAATTACATTACCATTTAAAATGTGGATACCGCCATTTATAAACACATTATACACGACAGACGCACACACGCACACTCACACACACATGTTACACACATGAGACCGCTCTCATGTACGAATACTCACTGAGAGTATGTATGTATGTATGTATGTATGTAGGTACCTACTATTTTAAGAGTTGCGTGGTAGATTTCGGGTGGACTATCTGCATCTGATCGTCGGATCTGCGTCGGATCACTCGACTGACCAGTTATATAGACGTAACTTGACGGAACCTAATACTACCTATATGTATGTAGGTGGTATATAACGGAGTACGCTATTGGGAAATAATGCCTAGAGAATAATATGTTATAATGACGATCATATACATATAATTGACGGTTAGATACTTGTTTTTCCACTAACTCATCTTTAAAATCCTACGATGAAGGAAGCTGGCGGGTCGCCCGCGTGCCGCGGGCTGAGGACTGCGGGCTGCGGGCTGCGGGCTGGGGGCTCCCACGGGCCGCATTCCGAGAAAGGAAGTTCTTTTATTATGTGCGGAGTTATTGGAGGCTGCGAGGCCGCTTTGATCTCTTATCTTCTCTTTATAGTGTCAACTCGTTGTGTACCTAATAGTGGCCGCGGCGCGTCGCCATTCTTTATCCGAAGAGGTTCGTGTTCGCGTGTTTTTTGTCTCAATTTACCTACGAGCCTTTGTGGGGCGTCTGCTGGTAGTTGCGCCGCCACTGTGGTAGTGGACCACAGTACCTATACCTACTACCGTCTGTTTAACTGTTTCTTGTTTTAGCTTATCCTAAGAATTGGTGTAAATGCATCAAAAGCTTAAAAGTTTCGCAGCATCGTTTGGGTAACATCGCTTCCACGAATTTTATCATATACATAGGTATCTATAGAATAATTTAAAGCAGATTTATTAAGTTGTCTATTGTTTGCAATAATTTATTCTTGTAATGTATGTATAGATTTTTTAATAATATCACATAAAATTATGAAAAATACTAATTTTAATAATTTCTTGTTAGCGGTCGGTAAATTCGAAAAGGTCCTGGAGTGTTGCATCACAAGTTCTCTAATTTTGTGATGTCCCCGTAAAGTAGTTATAGCACTGTACAACTTTATTAAAGGCATCATATTATATACATACATATACACATAGTTCGGGCAGGCGGGCGGGCGCAGGGCGCTGGGCCTTGTAATATTACATATTGCCGAAAATAAATATCTAATGACACAAGAAATATCAAAATCCGTAATTTACTGTTGTCGTAAAAAGCAAAATTTTTTTCGTGTCTATTATCTGTATGCACTGTGATCTTATTCCGCTGTTTGCACTCATCCACTTCCATGGGTTGGCTGGATGAGATTTCTTATAGAAATAAGCCCGCCCTTGTAAACATATCTTTTCAACTGTATTTTACTATTTTTTTTTATCTGTGCAATAAAGAATATATATATATTTATGTAAAGTCCCCTACACTATGTTTGTTAACAATTACACAGTTTGTGTATGGTTTGATAAAGAGAGATGAATATGGCAACAACCCACGACGTCTGGCGTCTGGCCTTCAGCTGATGCCGCTGATTCCTTCTGCAATCTGTAGACAAATGCACAATAATATGATATAACTGCGATGCACTGAAAAAAGGTAAATGATCTAACGGGGTGTCGCCAGGTAGCGAGGAATGGCAGCGCCTCCGGGATGCCTCTACTGCTATTAATTTTTCAACTGTTTTGTCAATGGCCCATAATTGGTGGGTACCTGTGTCGTAGTAGAGGTAAGTTGTTGCGGTATGAATACATAAACGGTATCTAATGACACCAATTTATCAATAACATAGATTTAGTAATGTAATGTGTGTTCGTCTGTGTGCGCAGAGGGCGTGCCGCTGTCGTCGCGCAACCTGCCCGCGTCGTTCTTCAACGCGGCGGCGGCGCCCGCCTGCGCCGGCCTCGACCTCTACGACTACGACCCCTGGCACCAGCACTACGCCGGGTGAGTACCTACCCCACTCTATGTTTACATGCGTCTGTCTGGAATGAGACGTGCTGTTTTGAGTTCTGTAGTAGTTCTGTAATTAGGATGAAATGATGAAGATGGGAAATTGTGTGGAAATTAGGAAAGACTACAGCAGATAATTAATTAATTTATTGTAATCTTTTCCTTTTTTACCTAATTTATTCTCAACGTCTGAAAGTTGAAATATTTTTATTGAAAAGTTACTTATAATTTTGAGGCCAGTCGTGCAGCAGGGGAACGACTGTCATAACAATAGGTTCCCTCTGCGTACCCTGCTGTGTGTTGGATATAGCGTGAGGCTGATTTATTTCGTTATAATTTTTATTTCAGTCTACTGACTTCGATATAATCTAACAATATAATTGATTTTTTACTTATTTGAAAGGCTTTTCATGTCACATGGTATAATATAACCTTGTATTTTGTGTAACATTAATATATTTTTAGAGATTTGAAGTGGTAAATAATGATAATTGATGATGAACAATATTTCACTTTAATCAATCGGAAATACGAAATCACTAACAATTTTAAAATCGTGAACAATGCACACCTACGTGCTAGTCACAAGCAGTCCTCATATTATCGATTCAATGCTGCGGTACTTTAGGGTGGTGTACTTTCTCCATTTCTTTTTTTCATCTTTATAAAAAAGACTTCTTAACTGCATTGCTGACATTATTCTTTCATATTTACGTTGATGACTTGAAAAAAAATATTGCCGCTTAAAACTAAAATATCATTAACACAATCTCTTCTTTTTCCCATACTGTATTATGCAGATAAGTGTTACCGAGATTTGTCACAGAATTTGCGAAATAACTCGAATGTCTCCAAAATGTAATAATTAGGTACATTTTTGAATTGGGGAAATATGACCATATTATTCAATATCGAGTTCAATTTAACTTTTAGTTGACCATGCACCATCGACGCAATTAGCACGCACTTATTCTTTTATAGGTAGTCATCTTGTATGTATTCTCAACTCTTTCATACTTCAAACAAAGATTTACTATCCTGGGTTCCCTCTCTCAGTCTTCATTCAAGATATGACAATGTATAGGAGGTTCCACTATGTTGCACCAAGTGCTATAGTGAATCATTCACCATAAAAGCGGTTAAATCGAAACGTCGTTGGAACGAGCTACCGCGGTTTATGTATGCTTACGAGTATATGTATGATGATAAATAACGGTAATATCTTAATATACGGTTATCCGCCAACAATAGTCTGTTGTTCCTGTGTGTATCCTGATCCTGTAACGACTAATGAGAGCGTGGCGCAGGTACGGGCACGCGCACGCGCACCGGCACGCGGCGGAGTACCACGCGGCGGCGGCGCACCACAACATGGCGGCCAGCTACGGCGGCCTGCTGCTGGGCCGCGGCGGCCTGCACGCGCACGCGCACGCGCACGCGCAGTACGCGCACGACCCCGCCGCCTGCGCGCCCTACTCCTACCCCGCGCCGCACGGTCAGTCTCTTACTTTATATTTCAGATATATCTTACACTTTGTGCTGTGTGTGCTCCTTTTTGCTGTAGGGGCACTCTCATCATTTTTTATTGTATTTTCATCGATAGATATTTGATTTTGACTAAAGTTATTAACACTACAGAAGCCTTTATTAGTGTGCCAAAAGAAATCGTAAGTATTTAGTAACGCGTATGTGTGAGATTATGTTTTATCACATGTGCATAAGTAGCAGTAAGGAGCATAAGCTACAAAACCAACTAAAATAAATTTCGAGTCTACGAATAGGTATCGCATATGAACTCATCATAAATTGAGTTTATGTGTCTTTAAATAAGTTTAAGTTTAGGTATATATGCATATAGGACAATACCTAAGAGTGGGGGGGGGGGCTGCTCGTCACTTTACGAGCGCCTTGATTTATCTTATTGCCAGTGAGTGATCACATTCTCCCGCCGGCGGCGACATCGCTGTTGTACGCTATCAAAGAACACAATAAAAGACGCGTCGCTCTCTCTACACCCTCCCACCTCCCGCGAACCTCCCCCTGTCCCGCCACGGCCTTTTATGTATTTTGATTTTCAAAGACATTCCGTGGACGCCGAGCGCAGATATTTTAATTGTGATGATTTAAGCGCTTTATTCCGGAATCCGGTGACAAAACAGAACACCGCGTCTGTTACGTACTTCATCTTAATTCCAGATACAGATACTCGTATACATATTGTGCTTCCTCAGCTGTGGAGGCGTGTGAGGCGTGAGTGTCGTTCAAGATGTGGCATGTAAAGATAAGTCGCCGTGGACAGCAGAGTCGGCGACTTGGTATTTATCAGAGAGAGCGGTCGCTGACGATCGACGATCACTGATTAGTATAATTTGCTCGGCGGCCCCTTTGTGGTTAATGCTATCTGCGGACATCGCTCTCGTGAAAA
>JAATLQ010004450.1:4619-15804 GCA_013421005.1 Heliconius erato x Heliconius himera | reverse complement strand
ATTCAAATTCAAATTCAAATTCAAATAATTTTATTCAAAATAAGAAGTTACATGCTTCATTTTTTGAACGTCAAATTTACCACCAGTTCACTAAAATTAATGCCTCAGACCTGAGAAGAACCGGCGCAAGAAACTCAGCGGGACCTATTTTTTAAAATCAATTTTAAACAAATACATATTTAATTATTTGTGACAATGATACCTTTGAAACAGACTGGAGCGAGCATTTCATTCCCAAGACGTGTTATCATTTACAAAATCATTAATTTGGTAATAACCTTTAACACACAAACGTCTTTTCACATTTTTTTTAAATCGTGATATAGAAAATTCTCTGACGTTTTCTGGGATCCTATTGTAAAAGCGTACACATTGTCCCATAAAAAAATTACGGATTCGATGCAACCGAGTTACAGGTGCACCAAGTTACTACATTAATATAAAGATTATAAATTATATAGAAAATTACAATCCATATTTTTGGAGTAAGATACGCCTAGTTCTAACTTAAAGTTCGTTAAAAATAAAAATACATAGGTACCTATGGAAGTACCTATATTGGTAATCATTTAAAAAAGTATAAAAAGGTATGGACTACGTGTCTGGGAAAGGAAAGGATCGGGTTCAATTCGGCAGGAATTTTTAAAATAAATCCAGCCTAGTTTGATGAACGCAGAACAAACTCCACAAAGCGCGACAAGGAAATCATTGAGATATAAATAGAAACCTGAGTTAGAAAATCTGTCAGCCACAGGAGTCAAAGCCGCGTAGTACAAATAACCAGCATTCATAAATATTGGCTTCATTGATGGCTGAAGAATACTCAATCAACATATATAATATTGTATATTTATTTGTGGCACGCATTAACTACTGACACCCCCAGTTGAAACTAGCGATGTTTCATTTATTATAAAATATTAGCCATATATTGTAATAAAACTTATATGGTCACTTTAATTTTCCATTTATATTAGCTATTACAGGATATTAGCCCCTAATCCTTCTTTTATAGAAAGGAGAAACTATATTAGACAGAAGAAAAGAACTAAAAGGAGAAAAAAGTCTCACTCGAGGGAATGAACTATTATTTCTCAATATGTTTATTTCTCGCTCTGCATTAAAGCACATGCCCGGCGTTGAGTTCCACCACTCAACACGCAATGTCTCGATAAATTGGGTGTAAATGGAGGAACGGATTGTCTCAACACTAGGTTCACTCTACCTACTCTGTTGTTTGCGAGATACTACGTGAAGCTGATTATGTGATAAAAAATATAAATATTTAAAAGTAAATAAATTACAATTATATTAAAAAAATAATTCTAAATAATTTGGAGACGTTGGGACATCTGGCCTCATGTTGGTTGTACTTTTCGTTCCATCATCTATCCCGCAACTGTCCATATAGGAAGGCACCTATCTCTATAACACGGCCTACGCCCGCGGGCCGGCGTCCGGCGTCCGGCGCGCGCTGCCACCAGGCTCGCAGCGGGCGGTGGGAGGTACAGCGATGGCGTGTGACCGCAGCGGGAGGGGCGGGGCCCGGCGACTAGCGAGCCAATAGCATCGCGATGACCACTGACCGCCTCCCCCCACTCCCCCCTCTCGTCTCACAGCCGGGGGGTGGCGTAGTAAATCACGCACGATGTCAATTACGACGACCGCCACCCCCGATTTACCCCGGCCTCCCCCGACCTCCCCCGACCTCCCCGGCCGGCCGCACTGCTTCAATGAATACCTCTATTGTAGTGTATTCATCATAGAGTGACGCCACTCTCTGTCACCGTTCTAGATCGAGCGATAGTTAACATTTTATTACGAACTACTTACTCTTTTTCGTTTTTGTGTCTGTTTCTTATATCTACTTATTTAAATAACATTAAATTAGTAAAACGTGTCTAAAGTTAATTTTAAAGTAAACAATAGTTTATTTAATTTGTGTTTTTATCATTGTTTCAAATACTCATGCCGTAACCTATGTCAATAGATACCTACCTATTTGTTTTTTTTTTTATTTAAAAAAAAGTAATTAAAATTAAAATATGAATATTACTGTTATTTAAGTATTATTCTTTAAAAGCTACGTTATTATATTCTATAGGATTAAATTATAATATGCTAAAGGTACCTACATATCTATCAGATTTAATAAGTACCTACCTACCTACCTATATTTAGGTGATTTATAAATACTATTTTTTTCTTCATACCGTCCGGTTAAGAACATAGTTTCATTATGAAAAAAATACTTGAGACAATTAATTAATATAAATAGATGGTCCTAAGCAAAACAATAACATGGTTCGTTGGTGCGTGTCGGTATGTATGTATGTATGTAGGTACCTACTCGTATACACTCAACTAGTGATAAATGAATAGTAATAATTCGACCAAGCGATGCTATCTAGTATCTGTATAAGGTACAGTAGGTAGGTACTCACTCTCCCGACGGCAGATGCGGCGCCGTGATAGGAGCGGGCCATTTATAACAATCACGTCGATGAGCCGTCGGCCCCCCGCCGCCCTCACCTGTTAAATGAGAATTATGCTATAAAAAATGTTACTGGATATAAAAATATTACTAACAGATACCAAATTAATTATTACATTACCAACGAACTGGTTTAAATAATTTTATCTACTCATGTAAAGCTATTTTAACATAAGGTACCTACCCCAGGCAATTAACGCCCACCCTACTTAAAAGGTAATATATTTCACAAGATAAAAAGAAAGCAAACACTGTTTAGGAAAATAGTTTTATTGAAATATCATATAAACAAAAAAACTAATATTTGAGTACTTACTATCTGTCATCAAAAACAAGAAATATAAAGCATTTTAAATACCTTGTATTGAACATACGTACATATGTAGGTACTCAGATCTACGATCCTTGATTTCCTGAAAAAATCATACTTTTGTCGTTCATTTACTTAAAAAAAGATATGGCCGTTTATTTCGCAAAAAACGCGTTTCGGCACTATACAGTTACTCAAAATAAATAGAATAGGTACTTCCGGTTGACCTAAAATTATGAAATTTAGTAGCTAGCATCTATAGGTAGTAGGTAGGTACTAGTTCAGAAAATAATCTGAAAACTAAAAATTTGTGGTTAATGTAAAAAATAATAGCCTTTAAAGGGGGGCAAAATTTGGTAGATATTGAAGCCGCTAGTACAAGTGAGTACCAGATGAAAGGGCTTTGGTAAGCTAAGCTTGAATTTCAGGAAAAGCTTGAGATCTCCAATTTTTGTACGAAACCATCAGTGCGAACCCTACTCGCGCTGGTCCGTTTTTTTACGCGAGCGATTTTTTATTCGAGAGTGAGCTACAAAAACTAAAAAAAACAAATCTTGTGAAACGCCCAACGCCTCTTGTGTGTGTCTATTTCTGTTTTTGAAACAAAAATTTGTAACTAAAGATTAAAGTGAAAGATCATCATAAAAATTATACGTAAAATAAAAAAAATATATTGAAAATTACAAATCTGTCAAAGTATTTTGTTCAAATCAGCGTACATCGACGACGCCCTCAAGATACTCTTCGGAACTGACAGTGGCGAGACCACCGCCGCGCGCTTAGCAGGCTTATATAAGTATAAATAGATGCCGTTCAAATAGGTACCGACTGACCTGCGTCGTACATTTTGTATAAAATCGGAGTCCTATTTAAAGTCCTCGAACTTTTTCCACAAAAGAGCGCAAAAATATATATGTATTGGTCAATTGAAATGATTTGTATAATGCTTGCAATGCTCATTGTCGTATTTATCCGCAGGTCTGGAGGCGCAGGTGCAGGACACGTCGAAGGACCTGTACTGGTTCTGAGCTGGCTGTTAACAAACACTCTATCCTAGACGTAGACGTAGACGTAGACGTGCGGGTACCTGGTCGCTTGCTCGCAGTCACCTAAGTAATTCATAAGTTGTATCGTTGTTGGTGTACATTTAAATTGGTATTATTGGTGGAGTTCTTTAAAAACTACATTCACTGGAAAATAGAGTTGCTACGTTCAGTATTACATGCAATATATTTATATTTATTAGTTATATAATTTGAGTATCTACCTACTTAACTAAGGCAGCAGCAGGCTGCAAGATGTTCTTGTAATCTGTTAAGTGAAATATTCTATTATAATTCTTGCAAATACCTACTAAAATTAAAGTAACTATGTAAAGTCAAAGTACAAAAAAATATATGTTTTGTTTGAAAGAATTTTAACAATAAGGTATATATATTTGTTTTTATTTATTACAAATTTGCAATGAAATGTTTTCTTATTATATTCCGATTGTGAAGTTGTCGATTTACATACAGTTAATTTTATGAATTAAAAGACATTTAGAAGTAACTTTGTAGAGTACACACTTTGTACGCAACTCGGGAACAAAGTCGTCAGCGTGACGTCAAATATAAACGAAGTAACTTCGAGAGATCACTTTGTTGACGTCGACGTGACGACGTGACGACGTGACGTGTCAAATGAACACGTTCTCATTCATACCTATTGTTATTTTTCAAGTAGCGGCCTACTTGTTAAAACATTTATTACTTTACGCAGTATCATATATCATTACAGTTATAATACGTGAAGTCATAGTAATAAAGGAAGCGGAATGACTCGGTTTGTCATTATTATAATAATTTCCCTAAGAAAAGAAAAACTTTAGTTGCAGTTATGTAGAGTTCCGAGAAGCGACCGTCATGGGAGCCTCCCCGCTCCTCCTCCTCGACTCGTGTGTCTCAGTGAAGTGTCGGGACGCAAACCTACTTACCTTTATTAGTAATGGCCAGTACATTTTCAATATGATTTCTAATAATGTTATATTTGAATATTTAAAATATTACGAAATTCATGCAATTTTGTTGATTTTATAAAGTCAGGGCAGAGAGCGCACGAGTCGCTAAACAAATGAACAGTACCCATTTCCACATGAATCCAATAGCTGTGTATATAATGTTGTATGTCAGAGAAGACTCCCATAATTTTTAATTTGCGTAGAAATCGTCTGTGATAATTCTGTTTGAGTCAGTGTGCACTCTACCGACGGCAACAGGTACCCTTAGTTGTAGAGTATAGTGTAAGGCTTGGATCTCGCGGCTGCGCCCGCCGCCGCCGCGCTGGTGGTGTCGCAGCGCGAGGCGGGTGGTGGCGAGGTGCAGCGGACGAGGCCGCGCCGTATGTATATACGTACCGTACGTTAGTGCTAGCGTAAGACATAGTTGTACATATAGATAGATATGCCCCGCGTGTGAGGCTTATGAGGTTTGTGAGGCACGAGACATGCTTAAGAGTTTCGTTATTTTTCTGTCCGATTTATACACCTTGTATAGAAATCCCACTATCATTACAAAACAGTGTTACATTTGTATTGATTAAAAGAAATAAGTACCTACAACTCTTGTATCATTAGATAACAAAAAATGCGAAACTAAATTGTTAGAAGATGTAAAAATCAGTTACCTACATATTTCTGTAAGTGTTACAACTATATCTATAAAATAAATATCTATGGTAAATATGCTTCATTTTACAATACAATTTATAAAGAGTCATGTATAATATTGTCGCTCTCCGCTCTCCGCTCACACGTGGAGCATCGCGTAAAGAGATGTGTTTCACGGAGTATTAGCAAACTGACAGCTTGCTGGAGTCGTCATTTGTACACGATGCCCGTTGATATTAAACATAAAATATTTTTCATGTAAATTTTCCATGCATTTTCCGAAACGCAGCTAACATTTAAAACATAATGCCTATATTAATTATTTCATTATTTGTAATTAATTATGGGTAGTGTGCAGATTATGACACCGTTCTATCAGAGAAGCAGAATGCTTAAAATTTTGAACGCTTCGAAAATAATTCGTTTTACATTGTACAGATGAAATGAGTGTATGAGTGAGTAGCGCCGAGGCGAGTGCGAGCTGCGACTGGCCCGCGGCGCACGCGCAGCGTCGCAAGTGAGCTATTTACGTATGAAGCGAATTCCTGCTACATTTATTGTTTCTCAATTGGCTAATAGTGGTAGCTCGCACTCGCCTCCCCATCCCCCTGCATCCCCCACCAGCTGTCGTGTAAATGTAATGTATCTATAGATTATTGTGAATAGCTTCAAGAGCGGGCTCAAAATAAATATTACTTATAAAATATTAAACTGCATTTTATTTATCCCAGCAACGGTCTCTCCCCGTCGAGAAAGAAAACAACAATAATAGAAACGTAAGCGATGTCTTAATTGTAGTAAGAAGTGATAGTTTATTTGTGTTTAAAGCGTTTACCGACCACTCAACTACGAGATGTGAGCAGCAGCTGTGTTGGTGGCGCGGACACGTGACACGGACACGTGACACGAGACACTACGAGACACGACAGATTAAGTACTGTTCAATGGTCCAGTAAATTGTACACATTTATAAGATCACTGTTACATTTCTATTGTTAAATGATGTTAATATAATGAGCACATTACATTTATGAGGTTAAATTTGGACTGCAGATGTAACCGAGTGGGTTGCGGGTTGCAGGTTGCGGGTTGCGGGACCGCAATTAAAATAATAGTTTCTGGAGCTCTTCACTAAAATTTAAATGATCAAAATGGTTTCCACGTCGATAAAGCTACGGATTAAAACAAGCTATTTGTAAAGCGCATTAATCACGTCACGCCGCGGGATGGAAATAAACAATGGATGCCATTACAAAGCTGAGAATTAGAAGTCGGCCGCAAATAGCGCCATTAGCCGCCCTCCCGCGCCGCCCTCCCGCGCGCCCTCCCGCGCGCCCTCGCGTGTTTGTAAACACGGCGCGTCTCCCATACGTCAGCTATCGGCGTTTTGGGCACATTCCGCACTCTCCGCGCCTCCGACACTAATAAGTAAATCGTAAAACAAACAGACTGGTCTCGAGTCAATTTGTCACGCTTATTTATGCTAATGGAGTGTTAACGGCGGCGGCGGTCGGGACGGCGTCACCGGCGACCGACGCGCGCCGCCGAGTGGCGTAGATAGGATCTCCTATCTACTTGATAGGGTCGACAGAGATAACCTAGTGTTAAGATGTTAAGTTCTGCATTCTGCGTCACAATGGTAATGGTGGAGTGTGTTTAGACCCTCTTCGTGTTGATATAAGTAAGAATCTCTTGATTCTTTTATCTTTCACAGTTTAATCAGTTTGTTAAATAAACCAATGAAGTAATATATTGCACTCCTAACGACTCTATATATTTGCGTTGAACTGTTTGATCAGGCAGTTCAGCTGCAGCGCACGTCGCGGCGCGTCCTTTCGGAGGCGGAAGTGCTAATTTAACGTCGATTGATTTGCATGTTTAATAGCTCACTCCCGCCTCTCGAGCAGTCCCTCTCCCTCTCCCTCTCCCTCCTAACGCGCGCGCTCTCCGCCGAGATAAATAAAGCTGAACGCGTCACTTATTTCTGGCGGCCATTCTTTAGCTTTAACAATGTTTTATTTTCGTGGGATATGAGCGGAGGCGATTTATTAAGTGTGACGACGAAATGCCCACGGGACATATTTGAATTTAAAAATAATAAAATTATAGGTAGTCATTTAATAAATTTGATCATAATATTTAATATGGAACTTTCGGAAAATTCATGATAGGTCTAAAAAAGTATTTGCACGCCTAAGTTTTTGAAATTACAAATACAAACAAACAAAATGATTTCAGTTAATTATTGTACTTAAGTCAAATAAATCAGCTTCACGCTGTATCCCGCACACAACAGGGTAAGCAGAGGGAACCTAGCGTTAAGACACTCCGTTCCCCACTTTCTGCTGAATTCTGGAGGCATTGCGTGTTGAGTGGCGGAAGTCAACTCCGCGCTTTGCCTTGACAACAGAGCGAAAAAATGGAAATATAACTTTAAGTAAATATTTCATCTCCTCGATTGAGGATTGAACCCACAACCAGTCGGTTTCACAGTCACACTTTGTGCCCCTGCGCCCCGACTAGCCCCTAATTATTGTACAATTTTTGTATTTAATAACTTAAAATACCGTAAACACACATATTTCAATTAATTAACTAGGTATTTATGTACACACCAACCTTTTTGTTCGTATTTTATAAAAAATCGAGGATCAATAAATGAAAGAAAAGATAGTTAATATTTTGTGTGCATTCCATTAGTATCAACGGTGGCTTGCAATCTCCGTGGCGTGGATTCCACTAATTTGGACGTTGTTTGAATCGGGATTTGAGCACATTTTTCACCAAAGCACACTTCATATCATTTTTATTTAAAAAAATTATTTTCCGCACATTTAAATCCAGCAGATGCCACAAATTGTGAAGCGATTGTACGAGTTATTGTACAGCAACCATTCCTTAGAGTACATAGCTGTGTGCTGGGTTCATTGACCGGCTGGAAGTTGTATGTCTCACTTATGCCTAATTTTGATAAGCTATCGCGCCAAACTTTAACGTAATCTGCTGGTTTCATTGTTCTGTGCCTACTGTGCACGTGTGTCGTCTGCAGTTCGGTATTTGGTTTGCGACTCACAAATCTCCGTGTGTCCGGTCCAAAAAGATTTAATTTAATTTCGTCAGAAAAAATATTATTTTTCGTGAATGTTAGTCTTTTTGCTCTATTGGCCTCACTTATGAAAGGCTTTTCCCTCACTGTTCTGAAACGAAGACCATTATATAGTACGTTTTTGTTGCAGTTTCTTAGAGTAGGTACCTACAGCCTCACCCGAACGTGAAGCAATGTAATTCGCTAAGCTTTGAGCGCTTGCAAATGGTTTTTTTAACCTATTTTACAATTTGACGCCTATTTTTAATAATATTTTCAACACTATCCGTTTCTTCTCGCTTTTTTATAATATAAAGCATTGTCGCGTAATTTAACTTTAAATCTGCTCTGATTTGGCGGTAACTTCGACCTTTGTTGCGACCTTTCGGCATCTTTCCTTCAAGTAATTTGGCTGAATACTCAAAGAGTCTCGTGGTTAGGATAGTTAGTACGTCTCCCGATGTTCATGTGTTCACATTTCTCGTAATGTGTCAAAATGTTGCAGGAGCAACATTGCATCAAGGAATAGTTGGTGTGCAAACACTTGTTTGACTTTAAAATATGTGTTCTTACCGTTTCATTTTTGGGGCTGAAATTTTCAATAACTTGTGAGTTTTGTTTTAATTAAAATGTCGTGTGATATTGTAGTTGTTAGGGTTCCGTAACTTCTAGGGAAAAGAGGGGCCCTTATAAGGTCACTTTCTTATCCTTCCGTCTGTCTGTCTGTCTGTCAAGAGACATTATTTCAAGAACTCTTTTTTTCAAGCGCGAGTTGAAATTTAAAAACGTATTTCTACATTTACTTAAAAAGAGATATGGCCGCTATAAACGGAATCAAAATTAATAAGATACTTTCAGTTGACGTAGAATTATGAAATTTGGTAGCTGCTCTACAGATAGTATTCATTCGGAAAAAAAATCTAAAAACTATACATTTGTGGTTAAATCATGAAAAATAATCGTCTAAAAGGGGGCAAGATTTGGTATAAAAGTTTGATTCAAGTGAGATTTCAGATGACAGGGCTCTGGCTAAGCTCCAATTTTCGTACAGAATTATCGGGGTCCGAGCGCTTGTCCAATTTTTTTACTTCTGTTTTGATCTAAAGGATTTGGATTGATCGATAAGTATATATATACAGATTAAGTTGTTAAATACAATAATTAAAAGAATTTTTTCAGTTTTAATTTGTAGGTGTAACTTAAAAAAAATAAGATGTGCAATTTACCTAGTTATACTCAATCATTGTTATCAGAGTACAGAAAACAGAAGAGAAAGACATGCACAATAAATATATTTTATAGGTACCTACTTATAATTGATAAATAAATCAGCGTCACGCTGTACCCCGCACTGTGTAGGTACAGCTGGGTAATCAGAGGGAACCTAGTGTTAAGACACTCCGTTCCCCACATTCCGCCGAGTTCTGGAGGTATTGCGTGTTGAGTGGCGGAACTTACTATTGATGAAATATAATAAATTATAACAAATTATGAATTCTTTTTTTTTCTCATTGGGTAATCCAAATCTCACCGAAAACGCAATGTAAAAAACCAGCGAAATCTCGACTCGATGAAGATGGTTGTTTCTCGATAAAAAGTAATGAAATCTCTAGGTTAAGAGCTAAGCCAAAGCGAGAGCTAAGTCAAGTCTAAATTTCCTTACTGCGATTTTTATTAATATAGTTTAATATTAGGTATTTGACCGACCGTCGAACATTTTTTAAGCATTTTACGTGTCGATATACTCGTATACAAGTGAACGGCCAAGCTAAACTCAAACAAACGACAGTGCGTCAATTTAAGTATGACAAGATTTTTTATAGCGGTGATGTTATATATAATATAATAAGTACAGTTGTTAATTCGAACCAGCGATAATTCGAACCGAGAGGCGTCCGACACCACCAACACTCGACAGTTTGAAGTTGCAAAGCGAAAAATAGAGAAAAATTACGCAGTACTTTGACACACACTTCCGAAAAAATTTTTTTATTATTCATTTATAATCGATTATTACGAAATAATTCGAACTTTTTCCCTTTTCTCTGATATTTCAAACACTCGATAATTCGTAATATTTTAAAGGCCCTTCGTGTTTCGAAGAAGTAGTTAGTGAGTGCTATTGGATCATTTGTAAGTAATACAACGCAGAAAGTAATTTTTGTAAATGCCATTAAACTTTTATAAATTACCCATTCGTAGAAAAGGGTTCAATTTTTGTCCTTTTAGGTATAGTTTGAAAACATTTAAACGATTACAGGGTAATTAAAATAGCACAGAGACAACCCCACAGCTCCATAGCCCCACGGCCCCACAGCCCCACAGCCCCACGGCCCCACAGCCCCACAGTCCCTCGCTACCGTGTACTCGTATGAGCACATATCTATTATGCGGATACATACATTAAAGCAATATTACATTTTATACTGTGGACGTAAGTACTTCAATTAGACCTCATAACTATAAATAAATAAATAATTTAAATGTCAAAACTTGTTTAAAAATGTATCTTTTTTTATTTTTTATCAGAATTATATATCGAAAAGTAATTAAATTGATCGCAGTAAATATTTGAGATTCCATCTGAACAACACTGTAACAAGGAGTAGGGCGGGGGCGTAGGGGGCGGGCGGGGGGGGCGGGGGGGGG